>JAHZMW010000613.1:0-26261 GCA_027743745.1 Alloscopus bannaensis | reverse complement strand
ATTTGGACTGTGACCACAGAAGAAAAAAATACAAGTACGAAACGTTTAGTTCTCGAGAACAATAAAAGAGACAGTGGTGTGTATAAAAGTAAACAGAGTTGAATTTTTATAATAAATTTTGTTCACATAATAACAATAACACGCACGGACGCGCGTACCGTTTTGGGTGGGACCAGAATAAAGAATTTAGAAATCTGTCATCAAACAGTTTGCAAATCGCAGTGGGAGTGTGGTTAAACCATAAAATATTTTTGTATTGATGTGCCTCTTTTGAGGTAGGAATAACAAAGAGACAGTACGCACACCCGCATGTAGGTATATTTATATGCGTGTCTCTTTCATCAAGGGAAAGTTTTTGTGTCCCCTTTTCCTACGAGAGCTTAAATGAGTACTGTCAAGGGAGCATCCTTTTGTTGATTTTGAAAATAAAAAAGAACATGACACACTCACACGGATGAAATAGTGAAAGAGAGTCCCGCGACATATGTTTACACTAGCATTTAGAGAGAGGAAGAAAGAAAAGAGACGATACACAGGGATGACACGACGATCCTATATTTACAGAGAGACACACCAGCCCACAAAATCATTTTTTTCTCTCTCTCTTTCTCTTTACGTTTTTACATATTATATGCGCTCCCTTTCAACTAAACTCATTTCATGCTCACTCGGCAATACAAGTAGACGCTTTTGTCCAGTTACCGCACGTCACATTCTCTTTTACCGGTATGCCGCTTGCCACCAGTATAAAAACTCATTTCCAATGAAAATCTAAACTAATAACGAGATGTGGGATAGGCAAGATGCTGCTAGTGCGTGTTTGTATTTCTGTATTTTTGTTGTAGTAGTGATGATCCCCAATTCTCGTACGCACCCTCTCTCTCACTTGTTCTCTTTATCGTTTTAACAATGGTAATCCGTGTGTAATTTTAGCGGATCTTGTGCTCAAGTTGTTTAAAGAAAGTGATGGGCACGCTAGACAAACTTTATCTCAATTTTCATCATGAGAACAGTGTGTACACCCTTCTTCCGATCTGGTATGATGATTATCTATCGTCTTGATGAAACGACGAGAAGAACGCAAAAGGAAAGTGGAATGTTAACACTCAAACATGGATTACAAATACGCACCCTCTAAAGATATGAACAACATTTTTTTTTGCTTTTTAAAGTTGGATAAAAGCATAGTTGGAAGTTATCATAACAAACGGAAGATATGCAAACTAGTTTTTTAAATAAATAGATCGTACTATATAGTAGTTTTCATTACTAGGCATATCATCAATGATCGCCATACAACAAACTTGTCGATACTGAACATACCATACATGAATTGTTATAACTTTTGAAAACAATTGCATCAACGTTCAACATTATAGATATATATTCATGCATGCATTAAAACATGGACACGCCTCCACATCACTCACACTTTATGTTTAATACTCATTCCAGACTGCAATTTGCCCCCATTTCCCCCTTTGCATAACAATAGATCCCTCACATTCTGCTCATCCACTGAACACAATCTTCATTATCATAGAAATTGGCCACAGTGAATTATTCCGAGTAAAAACGAGAAGAGAGGACCACCACCATAATGTCCAGATCTGTATCATTTTCCTGAATTAAACCGATATGCAAGTTCATTTCAGAGACATGATTATTGCTGCTGAATCGATTTGAGGAACAGATTTTGTGGGAGGTTCACTCACCGTTTCACCCCTGTTTTGAGAGCTCGCATTTCTAGAATATACATAAAATGAAAACGGGAGTGCTCATTTCAACATGGAATGGGAATGGATAATGGATACATTATTAGATGGACATGTGCGCCTTGCAAAATTGCATCATTTTTGTCTCTGAGATGAACTGCAGATGTTAATTATTACGTGATGTTGAACTCTATTCAATTTTTCATATATCATCTTGAAGCATACAACTCTTCGGTTGAACGGCTCATTACCCATTGGCGAACCCATTCAATTGCTTATAGCACTGCGAATGCTTCTCCTCGAATAAACTTACAATAAAACTGAAAACTTTGTGCTCTCATTCCTTTTATGGGACGCCTCGACATTAGCGCAAAACTGAAAAGAGTTATGAATTTGGAATTTTGTCACATGTTGCTCACATCCCTAGCAGACTGGAATACTTTTATACATGAATACATATAAGTATGTATACATGTATTTTTGTCTTGTTGGATGGAATTATTGCCAACATCATCATGATCATCATCACCATCATGTGTCGTGTAATGAGGAGCATCAAGACGACGACAATTTTCTTCCGGGTAAGTAGCCACATTCGCTCGTGCAAGCATCCATAATGTATGTTGCTATAAATTCTCCCTCAAAATATGGATTGAGAATTAGCTCATTTGAGTAGAAAATGAAACATTTCCTCCACTTCCCCTTCCAACGAGCCCATGTCATATCTTAATTTCCCAGCTTTTACATAGTTACACTTACACTCAGCTCCTCGCGCACAATGACGATATTATGATGATGATGATGCCACTTTGACTCTCGGCTGACTTGAGTAAAGGACGACAACAACGACATTGGCAGAACGCACACTGTCCCCAGTAGTAGTATCGTATTACCATCATCAAAAGAAAATCTACCATGCAACAATGAATATCATTTGATAAACCATTATTTCGGCTACAAAAAGGACAAAAAATACGGTCGTGACACTATTCTTTCTGTCAGATTCCGTAATGGGATGCATATGTACTCTGCATTGTAAAACACATGCCATAATATTTATTCCAGAATTTCCCCTTCACTCAAAAAAGGGAAACTCGTCATTCTGTGTGTGGCCTGCGAGATGATGACGATGATGATGGTGATCAAGCATTATAATATGATATTTTCCTTGTTTGGGTGTCAGGGGTGTTGAGAAACCCGCATCGATGATGACGATGATGCCACAGATGCTTCCTTTTCTCCCTTGACTGAATATATTTCCAGAGAGAAACAAAGAGAGAGAGAGAAAAAAAAAGAGATGCAGACACACAGCACAAAATATGATGCTCCAACTCAAAATGTGGAGAAAGAAGGGGAAAGTGAAATGAAATGAGAGGAAAGCCCTCTCCAGCAAAACTCTCTGTTGTCTCGGAATATACATCATTATTTGTAAACCAAGGCAGAGAAAAGAGAAATGATATAAAAGTGCATAAAATGTATCTTGTTTGGTATTCCTTCTTTGTGTGGCCTGTGTGCACACCAAGCTCTGAATTGAGTTGAAAGAGTTTAAGTTTCTCTTTGCCTTTGTCGCTCTGAATCAGATGCAAGGATAAAAAGGGCTTTCTCTCCAGCATTCCTATGCTTCTATCTATATTCTGTATTCCGAGAGAATATGTATCTCTCGCTCCAGTATTTCTTGTGCAATGTGCGGTACTGTCTGCGAGTGGAGGTTTTTGTCCGCTCGCCTCAATGAATCCTAATTGAGAAGGGTGCTTTCTACGTAGTTGCACATGTACATACAAGCAAACGCGTCCTCTCTGCTCTTTCTCCATGTTTGGTATCTCCACAGAAGCTCTACTCTCTCTTTCTCTCTCTCTCTCTCTCCTCTCTCTCGCTTTCCCTTTTACTCTAGAATCATAATAACGAAAGGGATTTCCCGATTTAATCAACCGGGAAAATAGTTTTGGCTACATGATCCCATTATATTATTGTTGTTTTTGTTGTTTTCTCTCTTTACTCTTCACTTTGGGCACATGAAGAGAAATAGAGAGACAAGAGTTTAGAAGGAGCCACTCACTTTCCACTCTCTCTCTCTCTTTAGTAAACTTGAGTCGTCGTGCGTCGTGTGTCTCCTAGTAAAACAACATTTGCCTTGTGCGTGTGCTTGCATTTTCCATACTATCGCCTCCCCGCCATACTTTTCTTTCCAATCCAAGTCTTCTCCATTTCTCGTTTTTCAATTCTCCGTAAACCATCCGAGCGGTTAAAGTTTGCATTTACATAAATACAGTATCCCCTTTTAGCAGCCCTCCATCTAATCATCCAATAAAGCTTGGTTCGCTGAATAAAATGTTTCGTCAAGAAAATAAGGAGCTGATGTACTTCATTTCTTTTAATTTACATTGCCTTCAACGTTTTCCTTTTTCTCTATATTTCCCAATATTCTCCCAGTCTTTGACAAAATGCATTGCTTCTCTGTCTATCGGACGCGACCCTTGTACATATAACACGGTAATAATAGGCATTTCATTCCGTGCAGTGCATAACTTATTCATTCTTGTCACATTTTCTTGGTGTCTTTATCCTTTTCCCCGAGAAAAATACAAAAGATATTACAGCATGTGTCTAACGGCGAAGGAAAAAGGGTCGAGGAGGAAAAAAAACGGGAGAAAAAAAATCGTGATTGAGAGAGAAGATTAAGTACGCCAAGTGAGAGAATGGGAAGCTGACAAGGTAAATGAGGATTTATGAGCGAGCCACGTCACACACAAAAAAAAAGTTTCCTGACTATCTATACACATCTCACTAAACGAATAAAAGAATAATGTCTCAACATTTATTTATTGTTATTACTCATTCATCATGTTCATTTTCCATCGTATATATTCGATGTGGGTTTATCATCTCGAAAAAAAAGAAATCAACAAATTGGGCTCATTTTTGATGTATCATGTGTTTAATTGGTAGCGAAAAGAAGAACAAGTTGAAAAAGTGTGTTTTATGCCAAGACACAAAATCTCGACTGGGACTAAAAATATCGGTTGGTATAAGTTAACTGTATAAACATTTATGTTTGAGATTTCTTTCCGCCTTTAGAGCATTAAAGTGTTGCACAAACTTTCGATTCTCTCTTTCGCTCTTTCATTTGTTATTAATGTGCTACCATTTGAATTTAATAAATTTCACCCAATTAATGTGTTCCCACTTTCTTTAAAGCCTTCGAAAACGTATCCTCTGGCAAATCCGAAATGCTTAGGAAGGTAATCCAGTGTTGTACTTAAAGTGTGAGTTGTGGGTGATGGAAAGAATGATTTAAGTTGAGAACGGCTTAATCACAAGGATCATCTCGTTTCATGTTTTTGTATCATTTCCCTTCACCATCATATCACCAAAACACGCAAAGTTTATGGCTGTAGTAGTAACAATGCGCCAAACTGAAATCTCTCTTCTGTATTCTTGTATTCAGGATAACTAAAGTTGCAGCAGAATCAGCAGCAAACGAGTATTTTTAGTGTGAAAAAATTAATGGCTCCTTTCCAAAAGGTAAATCCCATGAAATCAGCTTGAAATCCGAAGAGATTTGCAAAACAACTTTAAAATTCAAAAAAGTAACCCGGAAAACGTAGACCCAGTCAAGTAGAAGTTTTTTTTTGTAAAACGAGGAAAAATTTAAGAAAGCTTCATAATAAAAATAACAAGCCCGATTGACATGAACAAATTAAAGTTACTCGTAAAAGCAGGGTGAAATTCCATGTCATCATCACATTCTATTTCCTTGTTAAAAACTGCATCTCTAATAAAGACCGTATGCATTTCATATTGCACCACTTGTAGCATAGCATAGCATAAATTCATGCATTCATTCCTTTTAAAAGTCGTGTATCACCGTGATTAAATGCAGGATTTTCTCCTGATCCAATCCATTTGCAACTGTATTCATTTAGTTTTATTAAAGGAAAAAACTTTAAATTTTTCTGTTCAAAAGCTGAAAAAGCTGAAAATTGTCACGCATCAGATCATCACTTTATTTCTCAATGCCATCACCCATTACCGTAAATATTGATGGCATAGTAGTATGAGCCGTACTTGTTATTATTTGTATGAAAAGCTTGGTTTACTTCGAGTTTTCCACTACTTTTTGCTTAAATAACTTGTAGAGTTTCCCATTTGTCGAAAAAGACTTGTGTGAAAATATTTTTATGGACCCAAATGAACTTTTTCTTACTTGAACAGCATATTATTGCGCTACCTCTTTAAAATGTCAGCAGGAAATCTACAAGAATGTTTTTACTCCAATTGAACTGACACTATATACCCTGCCAGGCTCTGCCTCTCATCCGAGAAGGGAAAGATTTGGAAACAAGCAGCTCGTGTAGATTCCTCCATTTTTATTTTCCTTTTTTGTAGTAACAATCCAAGCATCATAATATACGCCGTCTTTATACTCTGTATTGTTTGCAACGAATAAAGATATTCAAAGCAAGTCGATAAGAAAATGCTCTGGAACGCTTCTCCACATGTGCTCTCAACATATTATATGCAGTTTTCCTATATAACCGCCAGTCTTTTTCTGCACTCTAAAAACTATCATATTTTTCCTCTCTCTCTCTCTCTCTCTCTCTCTCGTCTTCATTCAGTTGTAGTACGAAGTAGCTTTGAAAGGAGAGTAAAAACGGAAAGAAAATGAGAGAGATGGGGGATTACCTCGAGAAAATCCTTTAAGTCAGGCAGGCATCTCTCTCTCAAAAAGAGAAAGACGAACCGGAGAGAAGCACGAAATTCACATTCCCCACGTCTCCCTTTTCTCTATTTCTCAGTTTGAGAGAGAAAAAACGGCAAGTTTCTTTTTTGTGTGTCTCTCTCAGCTTCTCTCCATCGCGTCGTCTTTTTCGTCGTTGCCGTCTTGTAGTGTAATAAAAAGGGATCTAGGATTCGTTGGATGGATGGAGCAAGTCAATCAAGTGTGCCATGCTCCTTTTTATAACGGTTTCTCCTCGTCTCACTCACACTCTTCTCCTATACACACACGACGGTTAGCTAACTTTGTATAAGGATAGATGTAACATGACTGAGAAAATGCATTTTCTTTCTCTTTTCCTCTCCATCTCTCCTCTCTTTTTCTCTCCAAAGTAATAATAATAAATGTTTGCTTTTGCTTTTCTATCTCTCAAGAAAAAAAACGACGGTGGAAGTAAGAAAGGGAGTATGCATGCGTGAATGTGGTAGTGTAGTAGTAGCTTACAAAAAAGAGAAGAAAATCATGATGACGACGAGAACGACGACGATGATGATGATCAGCAAAGAAAAAGAAGCAGTATTTTTTGAGTGAGAATATGCTCTTTGCCGTTATATGTTTAAAAAGCCGAGAAAAGATTTTCTTTATATTTTGGATACAATAAGAGGGTGAGAGAGAGAGAGAGAGAGAAAAGACACACACGGCTCATCTAGTATTGGCTGAGATGAAGTGCGACGGAGGCGTGTTCCTCTTGTTTTCCCATCCAATGTGTTGTGTTGCCTGGATGGAAAGGGGCAAGGCGAGTAACTGCCAACATTTTCCCCCTCACAATCTCACTCACTCTCACATAATATTGAGAGAGTAAGAGTTTTATGTGTTCTCGGAAAGACACACTTCTAATATAGAGAGACTCGCACACACACATTTTTTTCTTCAAAATGTGTTCTCTCTTTGTAGTTATACATACACATGTAAATACATGAAAGATTTTATATGGGTAAAAAAGATGATATGATGATGATGATGATGCTCCTTGTTTCTGGATCACGAGCAAAATGCTCTTTCTCATAGTGAAAGAGTGAGAGTCTATCTGTGTATATGTGAAATGATGTGGATCATTGCTTTTTAGGGACATATTCTCATCTCATATATATGTAATGGCCACTGAAAGAGTTGATATAATTATAGAGATAGCGTATGTGTGGACGGAGAGGACTCTGTTAAAAAACTTTGCCATGCCATAATATGTAAAAGTAGAGTTGAGATGGTGTGGTGTGAGTATATGGTTTGTGTGTGTGTGTGCACACTCACACATGTATGGATGGATGAGAGAAAACGTTGTTGTCTCTCTGTATGCTCGCTTACAATTTTTTCAGAGGACTGGCGAAGGCAGTGAGAGGAGAAGAATGATGAATAGAAGTTTTGGACTTAGGTTAAATCGACGTCTGAGCCTTCTCTGGATTACCATTTTACTTTGCTCCTTGTGAGAAACAGGGCGAGAGTAGCTTTTTAAACAAAATCCTCGCGGCTTACCCAGTGATCCCAGGGACGATCGCGAAAAACGAGCCATACACCAACACCACCACACCACTACGCACATACCCAAAGCCATATTCGAAAGTGTGTCTGTTTGTTGGAGGAAGCTTTAAGGAAAGACGAAGAGACTCTTTGCAAAGTGCTCTTTTCTACTTTCTACTACTACTACTACTTTCTCCGGTAGAAGAAAAAAACCAAGAGTCCATTTTTATTATATCCCCTTTTTTTTCGGAACCCCTTTTCCTCTGGATAATATTGCTTTAAAGTGACTATCTCTTTTTGGCGTCATCTCCTCATCTCCTCATCTCCTCCACATCCTTCTTTTCGTCAACGTACTTTCGACTACTCTTGTGCGGAGCAACGAGAGAGCTTTGAGAGAGTTTGTGCGTGTGCGTTGCTTGGAAGGATCCTTGGGAAGAGTTTCGATTGCGTCGGCGTGTCACCCCAAAGGACTGACAAGGGGTGATTTCAAGTTTTTTTTGTCTCTTGGAGAGTGCATGAATACACATGTGACATATTACATTATCTTCCAGCAGCACTTTTTTAAAGGCTCTCTGTCTCGCTCTCGTACTGAGCCGTACTCACACTATTTTGGTAGTGGAAAATCCTCTGGCTAAAACCTTTTTAGACCTTTAATACCCAGGGCTCTGGTAAACCAAGTGATAGTTGAGCAAATCCTTGAGATATAGCATAGCCATACACCGCGAGAGTACAGAGAAAGACGGAGCATCATCTGCTATTCTTACTTGAAGCACCACCGACGACGGCGACGACCTTATGTAAGAATAAAAAAGTAAGAAAGAGGCTCTTTTTCTCAAGATCCTAAAGCCAAAGCTATCTTCTTCATCGTTTGTCGTCATCATCATCATCATCACCACCACCACCACCACATCTTTGGGCTTCATATATGCTCGAAAAAAATATAATATCCAGAGCCAAATCCGCACCACCACTACCACCATCACCCAAAACGAAAAAGATTATTATTCCGGCAGGCTAATTTTTTACAACTTCCTATCTTGTCTTGTGCTCATGTTCGCTCGGGACGAGAGAAAGAGAGAGAGTGAACAAAAAAAAAGAATGAGGACAACCTGTGCACATAGTTTGTGTATGTGGAAGAGTGAGGAATATACATATTATTATGTATGTATGTACATGTGTAAGAAGGATTGAATCCATACGATTATTACTATTATGATTATCCTCAAGGCTTAAAGTGAAAGCCAGACGAGTATACCCTTTATCTGTGGAGCAATCATCACCCTTGTGACTCGCTCCGTCTCTCTTTCTCTCTTTTTCTGGCTCTTCTTTTGTCTGTTTGTGTGTGTCAAGAAAAAAAAGTGGATATTTTCGTGTCTTTCGGAAAGAGGGAAAAGGAAAAAAAATGATGGACCATATCAATCCAGTGATCAACGCTGGCACTGCTTCTTCCGGGGGCAGTAATAATTCTTCAGGAGCTAGTGCAAGTGGTGGGAGCTCGTCGGGTGGTAGTGCAAGTGTAGGTGGAAACAGTGAGAGTGGCGGAGGAGGAGGTGCTACTACCGGGGTGAATGGGAGTAATCCACTAGATCTCTTGCATAGCACATCGATTGACGTGCTGCAGCAGTTGCAACAACAACAGGTACGTTTAGCTGGTCATAAGTGATTTTTGATGGTGTACATTTGTAAAGAGGTTGCATGCAAAAAAAATTCTCTGAAAAATTTCACAGAATCTTCACGCGCAAAACAATAGTCAACTTCACCACCATCATCACCACCACCACCAAATCCATAGTTTGCATAGTCAGCAGAGTCAAAACCATCAAAGTCATCAGTCCAACTCGCTCCTGGACCAAGGCTCAAGCCCGAGCGGTGGCCCTAGTTCTTCCGCCAATTACTATGATCATTCCAAGCTTCTTGCTGTCGCAGCGCATCCCCTCCAACATCATTCTCACTCGCATCACGCTGCTGCAGCAGCAGCAGCAGCAGCGCAATTTCACACTCACCCCATCATCACGGGGATCCATCACCCGTCATCCGCTGCCGACTTGTTGGTGGGTAACATTCACCACCATGTGACGGCCATGCAGGCAGCCGTGACAGCGAGAACGTCGGATGTGGGCAACTACCACGGCTTCAACTTGCTGGGGAGCAGTGGTGGGGGTGGGGGAGGAGGAACCCCGTCTTCCCCACAAGACGCTTCCATCATCATCCCTTCAAACAATAATAATAATAACAATAACAACAGCAGCAAAGGCTCCTACGGCAGTAGTAGTGGTAATAGTAGTAGCAATAGTACAAGTAACAAGTTGTCCGCATCATCATCATCCCTGTCACCTCTCCATCATCCGCATCATCCTCACCACACCACCTCGGCTCATGCAAGTCATCACCACTTTTTTGGGAGCAGTACACGTGGTAAGCCTTTTTTTCGTCCACACAATAATAACAGTAATACGCGTTTTCTGATGATGATTGCATTAAAAGCCACACAAAGACAGGACAAACATGTAATGCACACAGATTTCTTTATCCTTCCCTTTCATCCACATGAGCCTAAATGATCATCCGGTGAGCTTTTCTTGTAAATCTTCTTTAATTCCGATTACTTTCCCAATTGCCTCATATTTGCTTCTATTTAGAGCCTTGTCATCAATGGAGATTCCAAAGTAAACCTTTCTTATCCCTTGTAGCCTTAAAGGATAAGTGTGCATATCTCGTATACAAAAACAGTCCAACAATTTAGCAACGGCAAATGCTACTTTTTTTCTCTCTTTCCATGCCTCATCTCACTCTCGCTCTCTCATCACTCCTTACTAATCCGTCATCATCAGCCTTATCATAATTCACGGCAGAGCACTCGAAAAGCTTTTTTTTCAACCTGTTTGGATTTACATTAATGTAAATTTTGTCAAGGATTTATGTGCTCTGCATCAAATTTTTTATTAAATGTATTAAAATTGTATGATGGATCGGTTTTTCGCAAAGGATTTAAATACTTTTCACTTTTATGCGAAAGTCACTTGACTTGGAAGCAACTACATAGTGTTGACTTTAAATGACCCACAAAAGTGTGCTGCTGATTTCTGTGCAAATACATACTCCAGCAGTAGCGATTTTAGTTGGACATCAGTCAGAGAGAGCTCAGATTTCTTTTCATGGTAAATATTGATTTGTACGAGTAGTGTCCCTCGCTGAAACTGGAAGCATTTTTGCAGCGTCATAATAACTCCCTGTCGCTGCCTCTCGTGATTTTGATTTTTTAATATTTTTTATAATGTTTGCTCTCCGCCGAGGCTACAGATAACAAGAATCGTCGAGGCAGAGACTTTTGCGTCGGATTCAATTTTTGTAATTTGTCTCCTTGTTTTCACCATGTAATACATGGGCTTGGTGTTCGTTCCATTCTAAAGATTTGTGAGAAATGTGGCGTTACACATGTAAAAAAAGTGTAAAAACAAGGTGGATTAATGTCAAACCGTCTCTCTCTCTCACTCCTTTGTGCTCAACATGCCGACAACTTGTCAAACACTCATTGAGACAAGATAAAGGCTGAATAATTTACAATGCTCGCTCACCTTTTTTCCGTTGTACTGTCACAAAACTGGACGTCAGAGTAAATACTAAATACATTTCAAGTCCGATAATGCAAACGAACCAAGTTTGACCTCAACATGGCATTTTTCGGCTACCTCTATTACCTTGTCAGGGAGAGTCGTCATTCTGAGCAAATATATCTCTGTGACGGTGACTCTCACAAAAATACATGCACACTCTTACTCAAAGCAGATTCTCTCGCCTATATTTAACTCTCCAGTTTTTTTTCGTTTTTTTTCTCTTCTTATCAACGTGATAAGTGTGAAAATTATCGCTTTGATTTTCCCCCCTTTGAAGAGTGCCTTATCTGCCGACCATTTACACAGAGAGACAGATGTAATTTGTGTTGTATAATATGCAGTTTGCTTGCGTGCAAACATTAGTACCACAAAAAAATTTCATGTTCAGAGTCTTATCAATGTCGTATTTTTTATACTGACCTTATCATTCACAAACACAAAATTTTTATTGCTCTTTCAAGCCGCTATCCTGCCCTTTGGATGTTGAAATTGTCTTTCATGATGACACATATTATACACATACCGTAAAAGTTTGCCAACAGATATGCATGCAACGAGATTTTTTTTGGCACATGCGACATAATTGTCGGCAAGTCCCTTTTATCCTCCTGTTTTTACTGATTATAGTCTTGAAAAAATGTCAGTCAAATCCTTCTCTCTTACACATTGTCTCTCTGTTGTTGATTCAATGATACACCAAAATTGGTCAATTTCTCTGCTGGAAAAGTGGATTTTGGAACAAAAATCACAGCTGACCAAAGGGCAATTTAAGTACCAGTTGAAACAAGTGGTGCGTACAGTAGAGCACAATTGTTTCATGTAGGAAGAAGCAGGAAGGAAAATCAATAGAACGCAATACGAATGTAAAAGTGCATCGAAAATCCGTATGCCACCAAAATGTTCTGGCGTACCCCATAAGCTTAAGTGTGAAATATGTATACCAATGCACATTTTGGAAATAAAGCGATCCAACGAAATAGTATGGTGAATGAAGAGGATATGCTGATATGGGGTTTGTTTCATCATCATGCTTATAACTTATAAGGGGTAGGTTCGAAAAGTTGTATGCACTCCTTCCTTCTGTCACTCTCGTGTGTAGTAGTTTGTGCCTGTCCGACTTACTACTTTTTTCTCCTTAATCCCTCCATTGGCATTATATTGCCATCACCATTTTCTCATTTAAATCAAACAAGGAAAAAGAAAAAGGGAAGAGCAGGGAATGCACGCATTAATGTACACACGACGTCGACTCTGAAAGTGTTCACGGAAAACATCCCATCAAATCATTTTGCGTGAATCCTTGGTATAACGCATTATAACGCCTGGCTTTCTTGATACTTTCCAAAGAGTATAGCGAGATCACGGTTGAGGGAAAAGTAATCCCTTAAACCAATCATTCCGATATTTACATTCTCGCTCATTCATTCAGCAAAGGAAAGTGATACAATCTTGTTTTTGTATCTGACGAACGACGATGAGTGTCTACGCGCTGGGTAATCGCTTTCCTTTTTTGTATATAAATGCCGTTTTGAGTAAGAGACCACCTCCTGCGAACCATGCAGAGTTTGCATGTGGTGTGCTCAATATATCTGTCAAAGGACGAGGTTTGCAATCGACGAGGGGAAATGATAAAATAAACATTTTTACACCATCATCATCTTTAGCTCGATATCATCCGATTTCTATCTTTTTCTATGATCAAAGCAAAACGAACAACGGGAAAACATATGCTTTACCATTAGTGTTTATGGCGAGGTTGGATTTAATCAAAATAAAATATATAGTTTCTTTTCACGACTCTTGTCGAGGCAAAATTTCAGACTTCCCGTAGAGTGCAGAGTGAACACACACACAGTAGAGGGAAGCGAGTCTGCCTGGGGGAAAAATCCAAAATTAAATTGATAAATGAGTAGGCATTAATCATGCAACAAGTTTAATTTTCCACATCCAGTGCGTGGATCCGTAAAAGTGATGAAAAGAGGAGAAAAATTTAAGGTGACATTATTTCCTCCCCGAATCGTCACTCTACTGACCACACTTTGTTTGTTTTACGTGTGGTTACATATGTTGTGAGGTTTGAGTTTGTCCTTCCCTGTCAAGTGGACTATTACACGGTTATTTGAGCATGACCACCCGTAACCCAAAAGAGTGAGAAATTGTGGACATTTTCGGGCCTTTTTTGTAAAGTCAGTGTGTGGCAGATGCATGAAAGAGATGCTTAAAACTTGATGACTACATGAAATCGGAGAATAGTGAGAAAATCCCACTTTTTTGACGGTCAAAGTCAAGCACACTTTTTAACATGTGTTTTTCTGAACAAAGTGCCAAAGAAATGTAATAATTTATGGGACCCAGCAGAGGTTTTTCTGTTGTATGATGCTGCTTATGTATGCTTTGAGTTTTCTGAGAGAAACGAAAATGGAGAAAACAGGTGGAAAAGTCATTAGAGCATCCACACGAACCGGGTTCTACTACACTTTTACCTTTGCCCTGTCTCTCACCCTCCGTTTTACGCGCTTGTTAACTCTTGCATAATTTATACTTTGAAACTTTTAGTTTTTAATGGTTTTCTAAAAGTTTAAACTGAGAACGCATCTTCCACTCTCTCTCTCTTTGTCGTCACGCCTCATCTTTCATTTTCCTCCAGAGTGCATCCTGTTAAAGAGCTGTGAAAATGTGTTAACAAGCTCTCACAAAGTTGTGCAATGATCATCCATGCAAGGGTCATCCTAAAAGATTGAGCAGCTTCTTAAGTCATTTGTCAGAGAGAAGAGGGACGCATGTTTCGTTTTGAGAGGAAACAGGAGAACAGGTGGATTTTCCATTTATATTTTCCACCCTCTAATCCTCAACTCAAACTCAAAAAGTCAAGATGACATGCCCATTCAAAAAAAAATTACGCAACTGGGTCCGCACCCCTTTGAGGGGGGTTGAAGAAGAACATGTCATGAATCATTGGCATCATCATTTTTTATTATTCTCTTTGAACACTTTCGCTAATCTGTTTCGTGTCGTGTATTAATGTAATGTATTAATTTGAACAGATTTGCTCGTTTCCAATAATAGTAGTCACCATCACTCACCTCATCACTCCCATCACCTTCCGTCGTCGCACCACCATTTGACGACAAATCCGAGCTCTGCCTCGCCCACAGGAAGCAGTAGCCCTGGTCCACCGACAGGAAACAACTTGAAAGAAGAGCCTGCCCTTTCGGCTGGCGAAGAGATTGATGACAAAAACAAACAAAACAAGAAGCGTCAACGACGTCAACGAACCCACTTTACCTCTCAACAACTCCAAGAATTGGAGGCTACTTTTGCACGCAATCGTTACCCCGACATGAGCACCAGGGAGGAGATTGCAATGTGGACTAATCTCACCGAAGCCAGAGTTAGGGTATGTGCACACACACTCTCTTTCTCTCTATATATATATATATCCCTTGGGAAATATCAGAAAAGGGAAAAAGAGAACAAAAATAATTATTTATTTTTTCTTTTCATCTCTCTCTCTCTCACTTGTCATTAGCCATTCCCTTTGAGTTGTCTCTTGAGAGGCTTTCCACTTGAATTAGACCACTGGTTGTCTAATTAGCCTGAAAATTCACCCTTTCTCTCACTCTCCCTACCCCAAAACAGCCAATTCCGTCCAGGGGTGCAAAAAACTCCCATGTCTCAAGTTGCCCCAAACATCCCCACACTTCCGGAAACCGTTTTTTAATCGAAATCTTCATCAAATCTTCAATTTTATCCAGGTTTGGTATAAAAACCGTCGCGCTAAATGGAGAAAACGGGAACGTAACGCCATGAACGCGGCCGCCGCAGCGGTAGCCGCAGCGTCGGTGGATTTCAAAAGTTCGATAAGTATGGCTGCGCATCATCATGCGACGGCAGCGGCAGGGATTCATCACCAGATTCAGAGCCCTTTTAACATGTACGATGATGTGTATCCTTACAATTCGTACAACAATTGGAACAAGACGACTGGGGGGATTCAAAAGTCGAGTAATTCGAGTGGATTTATTCAGCACTGGACGAATGCGGCGGCGAGTTCGGCCCTCAATTGCCTCAACCCGTCGTTTGCAGCGGCGACGATTCCACCGGGGTACAATAACACCAATAACAATGCCACACCTAATTACTATGGGTAGGTTTTCAGCGAGAATATGCCAATTTTGATGTACCATGTCGGAAGGGATGATTTCTTTTTGTTTAAATTGATTGAAGCCTTCAATAATTTATTCCTTTCAGTGCTCTTTTGTGAGGTACTCTTTAATTTACCTACAACATTCTCCGCATTTTTTTTTTCATTTTCACTTTTTTTTCTCTCTCTCTCTTTTAAATCATTATATGTATGCATGCATTTTCATATACATGAGTAGGCAGAATGCATTCGAGCAGATAAACAGAGATCAACAAACGGCACTTGCACTTGTTTAGGTTTGATTTGGTAGCCAAGAGCCCCCGAGTGCCGTGGACAAGTGACTCGTCGTCGACACCCGGATGCGCACCGTCAACACCAACAACCACCGCTTCTGCTTCCTCCTCCGCTTCCTCTGGCTGGCCAGACACAAACTGAGAGTTACTTGCTTTAAATAATTACAAAATTTAACACATACTAAACCAAATGGACAGCGTTACATTACTTCTAACTTCTCACATAATGTTCTCATTATAGACGACAACAATATTTTCCTTTTTCCTGCTTTTCAGTAATCTAGTGTAAGAATTTTCTCGCTTGAGTATCGATAATATATTTTCTGATAATCTTAGGTTACCCTGAAAATACATCGGGTAGAGTTCATGTCTATAATGACATTGGTAAATAAAAATTTGGTGAGATCAATCCAAGCTAACCCGGTAGAGTAAGTCAGTAAATTCAGTAAAAGTCAGTAAAAATGCCAAAGATTTGTATTTTCTGACGTGTTCAGTGCAGTAGTTGATTTAGGAGCTGGTTACTGCGATTTGCAAAATTTTTAACAGTAAACAGTGTTTGATTTGCCCCATTAGTCGATTAGCGTTCAGACGTTATACATGTACTTAATATATCTGCAATATACATACATAGGCGTAACTTTATCATTTATTGTGACATTTAAAAAGGGTATATAAATTACTATGCGTTTGTACATACTTGAGTATTGTTAGGATAAGTGATAAGTACTTGTTTCAAATTCTAAACTGCGTGATCTACCTGTACCAGTTTCTCACTTTTCTGTTTGTTCATACTTGAAGAATTACCAGCAATGTATTAAAAATTTGTCTGTTTTAGAACCGGACTGTACATACACTTTTGTATACATTTGGATTTAATTTGATTGTGACTAGGCTCATAATAATACCTTTATGATTTCAAATGCAAATTGTAAAAAAAACATTTTCCTCTTTGTTACAATGTGTATGGAGATGCATAATCTCAAAAAAGTTGTCTCACATAATTACACAAATTGAAAGCTGTACTCGTTTGAGAATATTTGCCAAAAATACCTACGCATATATTACATAATACATAATAATATATTTTGATGATGACACACAGTCTATTTAAAAACCATAATACAACTAATGTAATTACACCAAACATAGTAAAGCAACAAAATAAATATTACCTTGCCTGCATTTAAACTACAGTGTACACTTGAAGGTTAATAAATATTATGTGTATTGAGATAAGGACGTAGGGGATACAGATGAGCAAGTAAAAAATTCATCACGTATTCGATGATACTCATCATATTTAATATAGTTGTACATTGCCGTGTGTTTACTGTCTGGCTTGTGATTACAAAAGTTTTTAATGCGAAATTGGATTAACCTGAACAAACCAATAAAAAACTCATCAAATTGTCTGCGTCTTTTTTCTAGTTCGTCTTTTCAGCAAAATTGCGAGAAAGCAAATAATTTAATATGCATATACCTATTCCACCACAACCTACATAACCTCGCTGAATGTCATTACGCTGTTAAAATTCTTCCGCAACCCCCCTTATCAGTCCAGAAATGAGATAAAAGCTACTTCCATCAAACCTACGAAACGATACAATTGACAAGCATACTAGTTTCTCCTTCCTTACTACATACATCATCATCTCGACAAGAAGAAAGATGCAAAGTCTGAAGCGACAATAAACAGCACTGCGCTTTCCTCCTCCAATTGCATACAAAGTACACGAAATATTCCATATTATACCATTTGAGAAGTGAACGCTCGGCTTGGCAAACTCCAAGTTCCTTCTCGTTCATACTCTACGCTTTCCTCAGCGCTTTACACTACTGTCAACTCTGTCTCTAAGCCTAAGGCATGAGCATTGCCAAGCCAAGGTCACTCCACGTTCGCAGTTAAAAGCTACTTCCATCAAACCTACGAAACGATACAATTGACAAGCATACTAGTTTCTCCTTCCTTACTACATACATCATCATCTCGACAAGAAGAAAGATGCAAAGTCTGAAGCGACAGTAAACAGCACTGCGCTTTCCTCCTCCAATTGCATACAAAGTACACGAAATATTCCATATTATTCCATTTGAGAAGTGAACGCTCGGCTTGGCAAACTCCAAAAAAAAAACAACTTTGTCGTCCCTTCTCGTTCATACTCTACGCTTTCCCCAGCGCTTTACACTACTGTCAACTCTGTCTCTAAGCCTAAGGCATGAGCATTGCCAAGCCAAGGTCACTCCACGTTCGCAGTTTATAACCATGTGGAACCAAGTGAGATTTTACATCTCACTGCTTTGCCACCATAAATACGCTATACCGTATATACCACCCATATTGCAGGCACGGATATTCCAGCCTTTTCCTTATAATGTTTTGGGTAAATGTATGTACGTGGTGTGCGTATGTGCAGATGATGGAAAAGACACCTTTATCTCTGCTTGTCTCTTGCCTTATTTTTTTTATCTTCTTATGTGATCATCTGTAAATAAACATACTACTACATGCAAGTTATAGCATCGTTCTTTTCTCCAAAAGAGAAAGTGAGCAGTACATGGAGAGGAGTACATAGCTTTCCTTTTTTGCTTTATACTTTTTTCACTTTGGTGTAGAGATTCGCTCTATTTTTCAAAGCTTAAAACGTATTAAAGATTTTTGTGCTTGTCTGCCTCTGATGACGTGATTCTACTCTCTCACTTTCCCTTGTCATGTGAATTTTTCCCTGAAGATTAGAGAGAGAGAGAGAGAGAGGAAAAGAGGTTTGGTAAAGTGGAAAAGAGAACATGGACTTTCTCCATCATCAGCGCATCCTAAATAATGATTCCAAATAATATCGGCCTTTGGACGTGTGAATACTGACCAGGATTGATTAAACATGCAAAAAAGCAGAATATGGAGCGGCAGGGAACTTGTGATTTGACAATTTTTATTATGACTTGTTGTACCACCAGTGAACTTTGGTTTTGATATAAGAAGCGGCTGCGGAGGATCTTGGAGGGTAGTTTTTTTACTAGTGTAAATACAGTTGTAATAATAAAAGTGTAAAAGCTGGAGAACTCACAAAAGCCAATGGGACAAACCGCTTCTACAACGGGAAGCCTTCAACGACAATCGAGTCAAGGGCTTGGCCTCGGCTTGGTGGACAAGTCTTGGGACAATTTTCTCCATGACCAGATTAGAAAGCATTCGCAGACCCTTAGGCAGCTTACGCTTCTCACCTATGATGATCTCCTGGACAAGATTTGTCAGCTAAATGCAATGTAACACTTACTGCTAAATTTGTGATTCAAGACACTTTTCACAAGGTTGCAAAAAAGTGTGTAATTAATTCTTATTAGCTCAAGCAAATATGTGGACTGCAAGGGGAAACAACTTTTATTCGAAATTAAGCCTGGCAGCGATGGAAATATGTTGTGGAAGGGCACCGTACGGATCAAGGTGATGAAGATTGATCCGGAGAAAGCAGGCGTTGTGGAGAAAACTAGGGAACTCAATCTGAAACAATTTTTACAGGTACATACCAATATATTATAGCTTTTTGACCAATTTTATGATATCATAATGGGATGGGATTTTTGCACTTTTGTGCGTTGCATTTTTTCCACTTGCAGTTGTACAACACGCTTGAACTCATGATGGATGTTGACAAAGGAAATGCTTCTGAAACTCCAAAGAAACTCTCCAAATCCTTTGATGCCTGCGGACCAAGTCACTTTGATGATGAAAAGTCTGTCTACGAGAAGGAACCTGGGACCGGAGACAACGAGGGAGAATGTGGTGCTATTGGAGGTGGTGCTTCAGGGAAACCTGCTGGTAAACAGAGTCGTCTGATTCCGCCCATTATGGATACTTCAATTATACTAGACAACTTGGATAGCAAGTTTGGAGAAGAGTGCTGTATATGTATGGAGAACAGACCTGAAGTCAGCCTTCCTTGCGCACACAGTTATTGCCTCCCTTGCATCGAGCAGTGGTCAGTACACTATAATATTATATTTCAAATACTTCTTACTATTTAAATCCCTGTTGCCCCACTAAGGATTTATTTACTTAGGAATGTGGATCACAAAACCTGCCCCATTTGCCGTGAGAAATTGGAAACCACTGATGACACTTGGGTTCTCGAAGACGTTCCAGATCCCCAGCAAGTAGACCAAGAAATCCAAAAGTCCTTGTTTGATCTGATTTGATTTTCTATTTCCTAATTTATAGCCCAGTGAACATTAACGCATAATTTTATATTTTTGTTTTATTGAATGACCTTGATATTATATGTAGCACTGCGACAGTATCACTCAC
Source organism: Alloscopus bannaensis (assembly GCA_027743745.1). Classification (NCBI taxonomy): domain Eukaryota; kingdom Metazoa; phylum Arthropoda; class Collembola; order Entomobryomorpha; family Entomobryidae; genus Alloscopus; species Alloscopus bannaensis. The sequence goes on along the minus strand of JAHZMW010000613.1, from coordinate 5,963 downwards.
TACCTGTGTGTTTAAATGTCCGCTGACACATACATATTGTTAAGATGACTGACACTGATTGATGATATATATTATTATTGTGCATACATATAGTCACATTATTGCTTGTCCTGTGATGATCATTTGTTACTATTAGAACAAAAGTTTTGTTCAAGGCAGCCGCAGCCCATACCCACAGAAAATGCAATCGAATGGTGAACAATAATGACTCTAGATAGTGACGTTAGAAAGGAGGGTAACAAAGACCTTCAGACGTACCACCTAAAAACTGCTTTAACTTCAACATGAAAGTAAACAATACCACTGTTATTTCCTCAATGTTGTTACCTATTGAATAGTTATTACTAGGCAAACTCTACAAAATTATTTTACAATTATACTAAACTCTTAAAAAATCAATTAGGGATCCTCATCACGTGCGTGCATTTTCATAACAAAGTGTACTACTTTTTGTGTGTGCACTGCGTTTGCCAAAATGTTCAAAGAGCTATATTTCCACTAAAATGTAGGACTCCTAATATAAAATTTGTTAACTCGTTTTAAAATGCGACTTTTCTGTAATACAAACACAAACTGTAATTACCACTAAACCAATCGGTGGAAAACAAAGTTTGTTAGTAGTCTAATGTTTTACGTGGGCGCAGAACATTATTACGAATTTGCATGCACTTCTGAACTCCATGTCACTGTATTTAAGGAAACACAAACTAATCTGTAGATTCATCAGGTCACTAACCCGTACAAAATGAGATGTTTAAAAATAAAGAAACTAGAGTAACATTGTTCAGTTTATAGAAAACGCTGTTTATTTGGTCACAAACTCTTACACATGATGTTGGCCATCAACGGGTACAAAACACATAAAAATTTGCGACCAACATTTGCTTCATCCTTCGAGAATAAAAACTTCCGTAGGTGGTGAAGAAGTTTGTCCAGTTTACTGTAAAGTTTCCAAAAAATACAAACAAATTAGCCTCAGTTTATTTCTTAACAACTCGGCAAACACACAGTAAAATACAACAAACTACTTATAAGCAGTTTTGAACGCAAACGTAAACAAGCATTAGATTAGAAACCTCATACGCCGTTTTTAAAATGCTCAGTTCAACGCAACTCAATTAGTGTGTTTGAGAAACCACTCTCAGCAAACCAATAAAAGTGCAAACACAAAATTTAATATTATTTAATTACTATTTTTTGCTCTTTGTCTATTCTACGTATGTACTCAAACTCATGCCTGGTGAGTAGTAATAATCAAATTTCACTCGCGTGTTACGTCTACTCTAAAAATCTGTCACATCTACAGTAAAGAACTTTGGGTGTATTACACTTTGTGATTTTGATGTTTCTCGAACATTTTACTTCCGTCCCTTTATCAGGAAAAGATTGTGGAAAAAAACATTTTGAAATGAGAGTCGATCCAACAATATCAATAATTATTTAACGATTACACAATGTCACAATAATCTTAATTAAGGCTTTGCGATGAATTCCAAAATAGAGCGAGAGAGAGAGAGAGAAAATGCAACATTGACTACGCACTGGTTAGCACGGAATAGAACCACATTTTGCCTGAATATATTGACAAGAATAATTGCAGAGAAAAACTCACCTTCTTGCCAGCGGCGGCTCCAACCTTGGCCTTCTTTGTACCTCTGACCTTCTTCATCCTGTTCTTCCTTTCCTTACGTTGCTTTCTGGTAGTTTTCGGTCTTTCGTACAGACCGTGCTGAAAGAAAAATATAAAAGAAACTGCTTAATTTTTGTGCCCCATCAACACAACACACTGTATAAACACTACCGTTGTTGAAATTCCATTTGGTGAACCTTTGTTGTTAGTTGTTTATTGTGCTTACCCTCTGGTCGGTGCTAAACGTTATCTCGACACAACCAACATTTGCCTCTGTGATAAGAGTTGCCCAACAACTTCCCCTTCCCCCTGGCCAACTTGAAGAGCCCCACGATATTGACCTTACCGAAGACGAGCAGTTGGTGGCCAAACAGAACGTTAGGCAAGTTAGCTATAACCTGAAGCGCTACTTCGAATGTCACCTCTATTTTACCGCTGATAAGTTGAAGAGGACGATTGGAAGAAATCAAAATCCCCAGCAACCTGTAGGTCCAGCTCTCCCTCCATACAAGGTAAAACTTTTATTGCTAATAAGTTTACTAATTGTACTAATTACACGCTAATTGTAATTACGGTTTTGGACTTGTTAACAGGCAATAAAGGTGCCGAGTCCAGCAGATTTGTCAGCCATGCACGCAACAGTTCTTTCACTGCTTCCAGTAAATGCCCCGCGCTGGGCTCCTGTCGAGAGATTTTTAAGCCAGTGTGGCGTACACATAATTTTTACAACAATCGCGCTAGCGTATGATTGGAATTATTCGGGACGAGGAGAAACTTTGAAGAACATGCTGGACGTGTTAGCAATTTGTTGTTTGGTGCCAAAAGCGCAACTCATGCTAACCGAACGTTTCAGTGTGAGCACTGGAACAGAACATAATGGGATTTACGTAGTTTTGAGTGCTGCCGAAGGGGAAGTGATGAATGATCCTGAAGTGAAGAAGAGTGCTCTTCAAGTAATTGGAAACTGTGTCTGTGGGATAATGCATCACAAGAAACCCAGTGAAACGCAAATAAAGTTGTGGGAATGTACTCGAATGAACAACGGCATTCTTGTGCTTACAAGACTTTTACTCACAAAATCTCCAATTACGGATGCAGATGCCATTCGAGCACTTGCATGTTGGTGTCTCAGTGGACTGGCGAGGTATAAGCAAGTGCGGCAAGTTCTCCAGCAGCTACCCTTAATTCGTTCTGGACTCATCCAAACACTTATGACAGAACCGATTCTGCAAGATAAGCGCCAAGATCACGTCATGTTCCAGAAATACGCTTTAGAGATCATCAAATTAGTGTACGGGAAAGACGAGCATTTCACGCTGGAACTCGGGGATCTAATAAGAAAAACCGATTTAATTAGTCAAACCCATATATCATACGATGGAAGCCAACTTATTGAGTTAATACAGAAACATTTAACCGACGCTGGATTAACCGAGACTGTGGCAAAATTGAAAGAAGAATTACTAGTAAAGGATGTCTCTCTGAACACTGGAAGCGCCATTTTTCCTGCACACCCAACTACATCACCCGCCATCGCCGGATCGTCTTCACAATTGTCACAGTCTCTGTCGTCACCGTCGCTGACTTCTCAAAACGTGAGCCTGGACAAAATCGTCAAGGAATACCTGCTAAGCCAGCATGCACTTTGTAAGACTCCTATGGTCACCTGCCCGCAATTTGACCTATTTAAACCACATAAGTGTCCGAGCAAGACCGACTACAGATCAGTTTACAAGACGAAAACATTGGGTAGCAATTTTACGTCTAGGCTATTCAAGCGTGAAATATTTGGTCACGACAGAGGTCATTATGACAGAAAACTGATTTATTCAAAGTACAAGCCATGCAGGTAAGCAATTACAATAAGACAATGCTAATAATACTATAATACTACTCTCTTTTGGACAGAATGGGAAGAGGTATAAAATAATCTACTTTTTGTTTAGGGTCATACGAAGCGCCGAATTGTCTGAAGAAGTATGCTTCTCTGCGTGCGCCTACTCTCCTTGTTACCAGTGGACGATTGTTGGAACCACCCACGGAGAAATCAAGTTATTCAACAATGGCAGTAGTGCTGAAGACGGCACTTATTCTTGTCATGACTCTGAAATATATAATATCCAACCCAACTCGAAAGGGTCTTTACTGTTAACATCTAGTACCTGGCGCAGGCCTCTTAGTGCTGTTTGGCGAATGGAAGGTTTATTCGACAAAGTAATGGACTTTGATCGTGAGGAATACATCGAATTTAACAATTGTGGACAAGTAAGATTTTTTGTACCTACCTATTCTTTTACAATGGTGATATGTGTCATAAATTAATTACTGATTGTTTTGATTGTTGGTTTAGGACAAAGTTATTGCCACTAATATGGAACATGCTGCCGTGTATGATCTTGAAACAAAGAAGCGAATCCTAACTCTTCATCCAAGGGTGTCGAACGCCTACTTGAAAAATCGGGCAACGTTTGATCCATTTGATGACTTGATCTTATCAGATGGCGTGCTTTGGGACTTCAAATCCGGAAAAGAAATCCACAAATTCGATAAACTTAACGAAAATTTAAACGGAGTTTTCAATTCGAAAAACGGAATTGAAATTATTTCTAACACGGAAATATGGGACATCCGGACGTTCCACCTTCTTAAAACTGTTAGGCAATTGGATCAATGCCTTTTGAAATTCAGCAATGACAACAATATCATTTATGGCTACAAGATCGACAGGGAAGAACCGAACGGTCCAGATAGTGCTGTCCAGTACCGGCAAGGCGATACTAGTTTCGTAGTTCTCGATAATTACGCCGATTATGAGAGCATTGCGACAATTGAACTGAAGCGGTAATAGCCTCCTCGAAGATATAGAAGTATATTATAATTTTGAAAGAGTCCTAGTGGAAGTCGATAACATTGAATTTTGTAAAATTTTCAGGCATATTATGAATTTGGCGGTGTCGCCGAATGATTTACAACTAGCTTTGATTGAAAATCATTCTATGGACGACGCGATGACACCCGACTCATGTGTTCGCTTTTATGAAGTTGGTCGTTCAAAAACTGATGATTCCGCTACTGGACTTGATGTAAGTTGTCCGGCGGTGTTTGCACAAGATGTTTGCCACGACGAGACGTTATTAAATAGGTTAATGTTGAATTTGTTGGTACTTAATTTTTGGTAAATTTTTCTATTAGGATGAAGATGATCTCCAATCTGACGACGATGATCGTGATGATAATGATGATGACGACGACGATGATGATGAAACAATAATTGAGGATGAGGATGGAAATAATGATTTAGGTTAGAGATACCTATATTTAAATAACTTTTTAATTGTTAGAGTGTGGAACATATAATCAATGAAGATTTTGTCCGAACAGATCGTATTCTGGATGAACTACTTCCACAAGATGGTGATGAAGATGAGGTTGTAATAAGTGATGGGGACGGTGGAGAATTTATTTTCCAGCGAAATGAAGATTCAGATGATTCTTCCTGGCACAACTCAGATAGTGATGATGATACTGGAGGATATTCCACGTCTTCGTCATATTAAGTATTTTCGATTTTTATATGCAGCAGGAATATTCCCATTCCTTAAAAGACAAGTAGATCATCAAATGCATTTAAGGCTGATTGAAAGGGCCAACTTTCCTGCGCAATCGCTGCATTTTTATTACTAGTTATATATCTAAGATAGCTTGCCCTGCATGCGACGTATGATCGGTATGATTGAAAGTAACAATGTAATGCAAATGCAAGATTGTAACTTGGGCAAGATTGAACAGGAAGTCAATATATTTTACCGTTACTTCGAGAGTGTTTATAATACATCGTCGTCGGATGATGAACTAACTTTTAATTGTCTTGTCAGATTAGTGTGATAGATCTCTCAAGATTCAGCAGATTCTAAGTACGCATTCAACAACAAGAGATGGAATGAACTGTAAATATACATGTTAATAGTTAAACTACATTGGAGTTTAATGGTTGCATTTAATTTCAGAGAATATATCGGAATTAATTTGTTAAACGAACATATTGATTGGTCAAGCTAACAAAGATCATTTTTCATTGTCTGTTCGGTGTAAATCTTTGTAATCGTACTACTTTAACATGTTATGCATCCAATAATTAATTACGTGAACGCATGATCATGATTTTTACCGAACTTTTTCAGCTAGGATTAAGGTACGGCAGCATGCACATAATTTAACTGATAAGGTGACATCCCCTTATCAGCAAACTGGTTTTGCATAAATCACCTTTACAGGAGTTGCTGATAATTGATTCATTACTCACGGGTGTGTGCCACCGAGTAAATCATTTTAT
>JAHZMW010000612.1:0-31294 GCA_027743745.1 Alloscopus bannaensis | reverse complement strand
GTGCAAAATTTATTGTTTCAAGTTGACTTGTGCCTGTGTATTCACACAAACACACACAATGGGATCTCGTTTGGTGGCAGAGAAATGCATTCATTTTGAAGAAAGTCGCTTGTTGTTAAGTTGACTCTTTTTTCTAAAGCTTCAATGGCGGCGACGACACGGGATCTGATGATGATCATGATGTTGATGATGTGATGTCGGTTGCTTGTGGTGTTGTGTTCGCTTTTTGGGAAGAGTCATTTGTAAAAAAAACTGTTCAAGTCTATTATGAAGATTATGTGCATGTATATGCATATCATACATAAATTTTACCATTATGCGTGTCTGCTCCCGAGAAGAAGTGGATGAGAAAATGTTTTTGAAGTGATGTGATTGGTTTTGTTTAAAGGTTTGTGATAGTTCTGCTGTGGTGAAATTGAATGATGTGTTGAGTGATTCCGACTTTGCAAATTTTGTACAATGATCGCGTTATTCGCGTTCGTCAACGCGAGCAGTAAAATATTCACTGTAAAACTTTCCACTGTTTTACGACTTTCCTCAGAGAGCGAGAGAAACATTTGAGCGCTGCGTATTGACTGCTGTTTGTGTGTATTAATTTGCGGTGCACATTTTCTACTGGGAAACTCGCCATTGGAAGCAATCAGTGAGGGCATTTGATAAATTAGGAATCTATATTCATTACGTTGAAGCAGGAAAACTCATTAAAACCACCGCAAACACTGTGGTCATCAGGAAACTTTCATTTGTTGTGGCACAGGTGTATGTTTCATGAATCGCTTGACCACTTTATAAAAGCAGAGAGGGTGTAAGAGAAACTTCCTTAATGCTCTTGTTGCTGCATTGCGCTATTTCATTGCTCTCTGTTAACAAATATCAGTTCTCATATTCGCTTGACCACTTTATAAAAGCAGAGAGGGTGTAAGAGAAACTTCCTTAATGCTCTTGTTGCTGCATTGCGCTATTTCATTGCTCTCTGTTAACAAATATCAGTTCTTTTCTCATATCTGCCTTCCCGAATGAGTTTCTCTCTGCGTCAATCATTGAACATTTACAATTGGTTATGACCGGCAAAAAAGCAGAGATTTTTTTCTTTGTACATGTGAGTCAGCATGAAGGAAAAGGATATTTGGACGATTACGATTATTGTTATGATTATGGGATAGAAGTACCAATATTATATTCTGGTGCGAAGATTTATTTCAAGCGTTTTAAGTCGTATATTGGCATATTATGTAAACATGGATATTGTTGCAGCGTTAACTCTGCTTTACTGCATTATTACGAGTGTTGCATTGTTGATTATTGGGAATCATGAAGGGTGCTTGTAGTGGTTGATATTTTGCATTAGACCAGATTTAAAGGTGTTAAGTTGTGATTTTATAACCACAAGTATACATGTGCGTACTTATGCTTGCTAAGTTCACAAAGCCCCCAAACTGTCAACCTCGCATTACATTTTTCACAGGGCTGATGGAAACCTAATGCGTTTTTGTTTTTTGTGGATTTGGGTGCAACATTGCGCATTGCTCACGTTGCGTTTTGCCAGTGATACCCAGACTCCCTGGTGGGCTACCCTTCATCTTTCTCTAAAAACCAATTTTCTTCTCCGTATTATTTATTTCTTGCCTATTTTCTTCGAGACGCGAGAGCTAATTTACTCCCTATCGGCTGAGCACACTTACAGCAATCAGTCGTCTCGAGGGGGAATCAAGGCAGTGTGAGTACTGTGCGTTGTAAAAAAAATCACTACTTAATGTTAATGACGACGAGGACAAGTGGTCTTTGAATAATTATTTACGGTTCGGTCATTGTTAATATGTTTAGTTAACTAACGCTAAACTTAATAAAAAACTTTCCACTGTTTGTAGTACGTAACTGTCACGTACTTAAAATAAATTTTGATGATTTTGATCATATGCATATGAGAATCACATTAATTTCGCTATTATTGTACATCGTCATTTTACAAAAATACACATGTCAACCACTACAAACCGGCTCGTGTTTTGCCAGGTGCTGGACGTAAGCACCGCTGTCGCTCGCCGTCCGCTCTGTCTTGCGTCACGCCACGCTCTTGGCTGTTGTCTTTCAAATTATAAATCTGGTAAACTCACCGTGTAATAATCTTTCCCACCAAGAATACCTACGACCCTCTTTATGAGGAACACATTACTACTTTTATTATTTCTGTTAAAAAACTTTCTTTTCATGCCTTCAAGACCTTTGCACTTTAATACGGTAAAAATATATATGCAAATACATTATATATGAACTCCGAAGCAAAAGAATTATAATAAATATAAAGACTTTTTTCCCATTCTTCAACATTTTGAACAAGTTTTGTGCTCAGTTTACTTTTACACGATTACCTGCTGCTTCTTGTTGAAAAGGTTGGAATGATTTTTATTTAAAGCTGTCGTGTCTCTCTGATGATTTTTCCCATCCGTGCGCTCTTGTGTAAAAATCATTTTCGCCCTGAGCGACTCTCGAGAAATTATGTTGGTCCTAGCAAAAACGAAAAATAACGTTTCACAGAAAAAAAATATGTGATATGAGAAATCGCCTTTCATGATTCTTTCACCAAATCCCATATATCGCTCGTGAAGAACCGAGTACGTAATCTGGTAAAAAGTTGGGCTTGTGCTGAGCTGAATCATGACTATCATCAAAGCCCAAGTCTTTCTCGGCAGCGGGTGGAAAGAGCCGAGCCTTCTCGTCTCGTCGTCTCTCCTACATACAATCATAAATCGTTCGATTGTTACCATTCCCAAAGACTCTCTCTCTCTCCAAGACGTTTTTTCTTTGTTGTTTCATGCTAATATAGCGAGAATGTCTGATATAAAATGCATTTACTGGGATTGAGGAGCATTTAAATGCTTTAATCCTGCACGACTAATCTATTTCTATTTAGTCGATACCAGGAGAGAGGATGCCTACAGAGAGATTCGCTTAGTATCTCTCCTACATACAATCATAAATCGTTCGATTGTTACCATTCCCAAAGACTCTCTCTCTCCAAGACGTTTTTTCTTTGTTGTTTCATGCTAATATAGCGAGAATGTCTAATATAAAATGCATTTACTAGGATTGAGGAGCATTTAAATGGTTTAATCCTACACGACTAATCTATTTCTATTTAGTCGATACCAGGAGAGAGGATGCCTACAGAGAGATTCGCTTAGTAAATGGAATATTAATCATTTGTTGGTTTTCCCATATAAAAGCAAATTATTTTAATAAATTTTTCAACGTTTGTTCCAGCAGTATATTTTCTCAAGAAAAAAACTTTATTTGGCTTGAGTTATTGTGTTGTGCTTTCACCAAATTTCTTGCGTACTCACATTGCCCACACATTCTGTTTTTTATCCACTCGCTTGATTCTCCTCCGCTCCTCTTTATTCAGCAAGAGACTCATTTTTTGGAAGGTAAATAGTTGAAAAGGCTCCTCATTTTCTGAACTCATGGAAAAAGTAATAACAATTACCATTCCAAGTTTACTCACTCTCTCGTCGTGTCTTTACGAGCAATTGTCATTGCATTTATTGTTCCTTCCACGTTATCTAAATGAGGGTTAGCCACGCAACAGTATCATTCACACGAAGATTATTATGATAATTATTAGCAACTACACTCATGCCATTCTGACATGCTCACTCATTTGGCAGTGTGTTTGTCTCAGCAAAGGATGACGAGATGATAGCTATTTTGTGTGCTTTATGGGAGCAAAACGTACGTTCTCAGAACATCTCGAGTTTTTGTGTCTTATGGAATATTACTTCGTATTGGCATGCCGTGTCAATGTAGACATCATCATCCACCGAAAATACGAGGAAAGAGATGAGTGTGAGACTCACAAAAACTGGCAACGTCAACCGGTGATGTGAGTCGCCAGAAAAATAATAATTATGAAACAACTAATTTTTCAACAATTGTACACAATTGTGTGCCGTGTTGTACAGCAGCGTGAAAAGAATTCCAACCCCTTGTCTAACGAAGGGGTGGATGTGTGCGATACACATGTGATTCCTGTTTGACTCATATAGTACACCACATTTAGCCAACATTTTTTTAGTCTTTTTTAGTTTCATATTCCACGAAACGCTTTTGGTAGCTTTTTGTTCTGCATCTGCTCGATCCCACACCAGACCATAGTTCATCCGCCGACGACGGATGAGCACACAAGGAATATTTTAATGTTACGATTATTGTGAAAACAATTTCCTGCAAAATCATCACCACAACCGTCCTCGCCGCTCATTAGTATGCAGCATTAACAATAAAAAAAGGTTTTCCACCTCTATTGTACGTTTTTTCACCTGTTCGATATGGATGTATGCATATTTTAGTGTGAGAATGCTTTACCAACATTGTTGTTGAGGAAAAACCAGTGCATCTGCTCTCTCCCTCTGGATGCTAAATGGGGTTCGTATTTTTGTTGGAAAAAGTGGATGTTTTTGTACGTCCATCGAATAGTGCTTTCTAGAGTATCGAAGGTATTCGTATTGGAGCAGGCATTTCTTGCATACGAAATATGACCGGCATTACAAAGGCGAAATGTAGAAATATATTATGTGCAAATGGCTACCAGTCATGGAACATTGTTCCTTTCGTCAACTTCAGTGAACTTCCTACTTCTCAATGATGCAGAGGTCAAAGTAGTCATTAGCTTTGTCAGATTTGCGTTTACACGTGAAGGTGGATGGAAGATCATATTGATTCCGAATTGCATCACACAAGAGCGTCACAAAGAATACGTGAGAATTCCGTCATGCGTTTTTGCGTCGTTTTGGTGAAGCTCTGATAATCGATTTGCACCATCTCTATCACTCTCCGCCATCAGTGATGTACAGATACGATGTAACTGTAAATGGAATGATATCGTTGAGCAAAACACGACTGACGTTACGTATATTATGTACGGAATTCCTTTCGGAAAGCGCACCTTGTAACGCCAAGAGTTCAACGGCCGTTCGTTAGGTAAAGTGATGTCGCGCTGCACTTGTCACGCTGTCAATCTTAGGAAATCGATTAAAGCTAAGCTTTTAACTTAAAAATCGTGACGCACGTGACCTGCTATTTCAATATTTCACAAGTTTATCGTAGTGTGATATTGCATTTCAAGTGATCACAAGCTTCCGTTACAATAACGGCAAAAAGGTGTGCGTAATAAGGAAAGGACAGTAAATCCAATTATCATAAGCCTAATTTCATCATCTGGAGTACCTAAAATGATGAAGTGAGAGCAGTAAAAGGAGAAAATATTGGGTTGAACCACATCCCACACTGATCCTTTGTCTCTTTCAAAAGGTTCATCTGGGATGTGCATAAACTCCTCTACGATGATTTTCGCTACTTTTCTTCGTTTCGCACATAAAAGTGGAGAAAAGTACTCCCATTTTAATCGAATCGCTTATGGTCTCACCGGTGGTACGTAGTGGCACCTTGGCGTTTTCACTCCCTCAATTTTTGTGCCTTTTTTCCAACAATTTCTTACAGAGAGTGGAGGACCAGGGTAAGAAAATTATAATAAAATTCACTTTTATGCATGAATTCCTGCATTTAGCTGTGAAAAATTTACACTTCCTCCACACGGATCTTTTATATGTGCATAACAAAATCGTAACGTTTACTGTTTCGCCTCCACCTTTTCCACTAACCATATTACACGCAGGAGGCGCAGAGACAAGGACAGTCTAAAAAACGCCAGGATGATGATATGATGACTAATAATAATGCATAAAACAGTATGAATATGTGCATTAAATTGACTTTCCATGAAGTTTTTTTATGTGCTAACATTTACTACATGTACATAAAGATGAAGTCTCTCCCGGCCTATTAGCATAATACGCAGCGTTATACAATTCTCGCATGTGCATGCATACAGAAGAAGTTAACATCAACGTCTACCGCAGAAATGGAAGAGCTCATGTGGGCTTTTTGTGTGTGTTTTAAGGGAACATAAAAATATATATTATACTCTCTTCTCTGATCTTCAGGTCAATTGATATCCTTTTCTATTTTATGCTCCTACTATTTTGCAAATGATTTACGAGATTGTGGATGGTCATAGAGGGGAGAAGGCAGATGTGTGGAGAGAAGTGAGATGAAGGAAAGTAAACCATGTGTTTTATGACTTTTACAGGTCTTTGCTGAGGGTCGACGAAGAACCATCTTTGCATTCTATTTTTTTCTCCCTTTTCTACAAGTCCGCACACTCCTATCAATTTACCTCCACTTTTACTGCCTCATCATTTTACACGCTTTTTAACCAACTTGAAATATATCTCGGCCTCTCACTTGTTTGCGATAGTGTGTGTGTGGCATCCAAGAGAGATTTAGGAGACGTTTGTGTTCCTCTGCACAAAAAACACACATCAAAACTATACAAGATGATGTATGAGGTCATCTTTGAGAAGTAAAAAAACAGTGTGAGAGAGCATATGTACTTTTTAATGGCTAATGACTTGTGGAAAGACACTTAAAAATAGGAGACACCCTTTGGCAAACACACCAATCACTTTAATTCATTACTCTGCGGATCATTTTCTTGGAGGGATAAATTGCTCGCACAGTCGCAATGTAACGTCATTTCTCAAAGAAAACAGATATAGCACATAAATAAGCGTGACGTTTTTATGGGAGTTGAGGAAATTAAGGGGCATCAACTATTGAATATTATTGATTTTTTCGCAGCTTGTAAACCACAAATTTTGTCAGCACCGATGACAGATGGGGTTTTTAGCTTGATTTGCAAAAATTATTGCTTTTCTGATTATGTTTACCAAAATGATGCGCAGATTGTAGAAGGAAAATCCTCTAAAATTAAGAATTTGAAGGGCGTGGATACATGATGATTGCTAGTAAAAAAAACTTTTAAAATATCAAGTTGCCCCAAATCCCCATTCATATACTCGCTCAATCTTTTTTCTTGAATTTTTGTAACAATACATTACACTTTTCAGAGTACTTCCTGTCTGCCAAGATCTCCGCTCAGAGATCTTGGCCTCTTTGTTGAAAGCACAAGAGGAAAACATTTCCCAGCATAAAGTATGCTAATTAAATAAAACATGTATGCTGCCATCATGTATTACGCCATGAAATGTTAAGTTGTTGTAAACACATCCTGTAGAGTCATCTTGGTGAACGTTGTTTTTCAGACTTTCCTTTCGAGTGTGTATGCACATACATAAATAATTGGAGTTCCCTTCTGTTGATCATCAAGACTCCTTTTAAATTTCACTTCATACGACAAAGACTGTTAATTCAATTTCACGGAAGAAACTAAGAATGCCAGAGCAGTCAGAAAACGTAAGTCTTGTAGCTCACATTTTGTACACCGCCATTCTGAGAAGCTGGTGATGACAACTCCAGTGTTCGTGATCTTATTCCATTTCAACTCTTTTTAACAACTGCAACAGCTAAAGCTTACAGAAAACAACGTGTAATTGCAAAGGCAAGGTGAGTCAACTTGCTCTGATTTTTTTCTTCCAAGTTACTACACAATTGTGATATACTCTTGAATGGAGAAGGGGACAAATAAGAGGCATGGCTAAAACTGTATATTTTTTAAATGTGAGCGATGAAACGCATTCTCCCATACATTCCATCTTACCGATGTTCGAATTCTCTACTACACGCTTCCTTTTTGTCTTAAACTTTTTCTCTCTGCGCTTACGTTCATGTCTATAAATAATTCATGGAGGAAGACGAAGGAGTCTTAAATGTATATTCGTTTTTGGGAAAAAACAAGAGCAACTTTCTGTCTTGAAATATTGAGCATGAAGCATCTTTACATTTTTTTGTTCTAAGAAAGAGAGAGAGAGGGAAGCAAGGATGATGAAGAAATGGTTACCGTTCGTTGACAATATGATGGAAGTTATATATGTGGAGTGTTATTGTGAGTAATGTAAGCAATGACAGTAATTCTCTTTACATAAATAGAGAGCTCTCTTGTCTTTGAAAGTAATAAAGAATTGGAGGTACTTCAGAGTACCAAAAAAAGTATTCGTGAAAAATATTCGGAATAGTGGATGTGTATAGTATCAAACTCTCTTCCTCATTGCCGTCATTCTACCTTAGCCGTGTGCTTGAGTCGATGGCTCACTTGCCTAATCGAGTCATATCATGACTCGCAATGAGCGTTCACTTACAAACTAGCTTTGACTCTCTCTGAATGTGGTCCTAAAGAGAAGAAAAGCTTTGAATTCTAAATCCACACAAAATAAGATGTCAAATTCGTCGAAGCTCAACCTCTTGTACAGACCTGTGTACATAATCTACATGTGAGATGCAAAAGTTTTGGCGGTGAGATCAGTGTAGCATTTTTCTTATTTAAACAATGGCAAATATATTCATGGCACTTTGGAATTGTTTGAATTCGTTCCAGTTCGAAAAAAACGAATGTTTCTCTTTTTTCTTTTAACGAAAACTTACAAAAAAGCTGTGTGTTATTTGAGAAGCTTTTTCTGCTTTTCCAATTGAATGTTATTATGTACATTGATGTAATGTGTTAGATGTGTTTGCATATATGTGCGAGTTACGAGTTAAAATGGGAAGGAGAATTTGCATGGAAATTGGAGATACGTTGAATTTATGTTTTCCTGCTGAACCGTGTACATATATAGTCGTAGTCTAGAGCCTATACGGAGATACAGGGAAAATAAACAGTAGTAAAGTAAAATGTTATGTGACCAAATTGTACGCATACATGGCTCACTGAAAAAGAGCAAGCATTGTTTTTTTTTTTTAAATTCGACAAGTTGGGTGGTGGTGGTACACTTCAAACAAAAGCGTTTGTATGATTTCCTCCTCCCGTTTTTATCCCGTGTTTGATAGACTTTCAAGCGGACAAATGTAGAAAACGGATATTTTATACGAAGTGCACACACACGCACACACGACGTGTGACACACGTTCGTTCGTAATACTACAACTTTTACGGCTTTTACACGTGAAACTAAAAGTATAAAACGTATCCGCTTCTTGAATGTGGGGTGAAAGTTACATACTACGCTCACTTACATGGATTTTCTGTCAGCGAGAGAGAGAGCGTCAGGTTGGTGGCAAAACGAAAAGTAGAGAGTGGAGCGTACATACATTTCAGTATATGTATTACGCTTTATTTTTTTTCAAATATGATCCCTTTCCAATAAAGTGTTTGCTCAATTGGTGTGCACACCATTTTGCACGAAAAAGGCTGGTTTGGAAGAAAAGGGAGAGAGTCGCAGAACCCTCGGTGTGTGCTTCAAAACACAATTCAACATGAGCGTGCACTTTATTTGTTCAGAGAGAGTTGACTTGGTCAATATTGAACCATTCAAAATGCAAAAGTACGAGGGTGTGACAATGTACCTGCTCTAACGACATACAGTATATGTATATGTAGTTCCAAAAGATGACTACTTTTCTCTCTGATTTCTTACCAGAGTTTATTTCTCCTGTAAAATAAGTATACGCATAATAGTATAGCAATTACTTCGTATCCTATAGTCGTATAACGTATCACAAATCTATGATACAAATCGGTTTAGAAATGTAAGAATTAAAAATCGGAAGGATAAAAGACTAAACAGATTAAATTAACATTTTTGTGCTTAAATTAGTCTGTGCATCTCCCCACAATTCTGAGTTACTACCGAAGGTCTTTTAGTGGAATTTGTTGAAGTTGTACAAAAATTGTAGCTGACATTAAACGGAAAATGGTTTCTTCATTAAAAGCACATCCCAATGCATTCCATTTGGTGAGGCTGAAAACAGTAGCACCATTAGCACATTCCACACCTCTGCCCATTAAATCAAAAAGTTCTCCTTATCTTCGTACCTCGCACTAATCACCTCTGCATGAGAAGGAGGAAAAAGTTACAAGTTATTAGACACCTTCTCATTCTTCCCCTCTTTCACTGGTGGGCCGTTGGCTTCTGTACTCTCGGCTAGATTTCATTTCGATAACAATCGATATAGTTTCTTTTATCAAGCTAGTGAGGCTGAAGTACGTATTACTTTTCGTAGAGATCATCAACGCAGCGCATCTCGTTTCTTATCCCATTAATATTTTCCATTAGAACAAAACTGAAAGGGGAAGAGTAAAAGGGGCTAGGTGCGAACCAACTACAGTGGTGTTTCAAGATGTGAACACCTATTTGGCTTTGGTTGGCGAGTAATTGACAATAAGTATGCAAAAATTTAAAGTGACGGGAGTACACCCATTTGAGCATTCATTATTGAAAAGATTCATTTCCACCAGATGCTCATTTCATGCAATGTGTGTTGTTCAACTCGTATTGGCAATTCAAAATTTTCAATTAATTTTCAAGTGCAAACTCATAAAACTATGTACTCTCTCGCCAATTTCATTCTTGTTATGCGTGGTTCTGTAATTAAAAATTATTAAACTATCTCGTTTATAAGGTACACTTTACTCATTTTGCATTTGATCTACCATAAGTTTATGATAGCACAGTAAATCATGTATCGTTACCCCAAAAAATTTAGTGATCTTTGTCCACTCCTTTTAGAACTATTTTATGAAGCTCACTTGCTCCAAGTAGTTTATTACAACCATTACCCCAAGATTCCAAGTTTTCCCTCTGCTCGCCCATTATAGAGCGCAAAAAAATCATTAGAGTCTCGTTACATGCAACTCAATTGTCCCTCGTGAACATTTATCAAGTGGATTGTCCACATTAGCAAGGATTACATGACACCTTATTCTCTCCGTAGGTTTTATTAGGCTTATGTATAAAACAAACCACATTTTTGTTCCTCTCTTACATGCACGCGTGTATATCGTGTTTGAGTAAGTGTGGAAGCTTGCTGTAAGTGAGTGTCAATTAGCACAAAAAAGAAAAGAATGCCTTTGAAATCCAATAGCATATGGCGTAAGATATGCTGATTGTCCGTTTTTTCTTCGACTTGTCACATTTCAGAAGGGGGTGGGGGCACTGAACAAAATTGGGTATTTCAAGAAGCTCCACAAAACAACATCTCCTGAATTGGTACTTTGTGGTGTTTGGCACTAGTGCGCTTCAATGTAAGACAATAAAGGGAGAGAGTTGAAGATCGAGACAATTAGTCGAATTGATCCACGATGAGATGGCCATCATAAACATAGCAGAGCACGGTGATAAATTTAGCTTGTCGAACAGCCAAAAGGATTTCAAGGCGAGTCCACATTCTAGAAAAAAACTTGGAAAACTCGACTGTCTCTCCTTCCCCTTGCTCATATAGTGTCGAGACAAGCCCAGTAGTAATTGAGCTAATTTGACTGAAGGTAAGGCAAAGTTGTAAGCAAAAGAAAAAAAGTAAGGATGTGAGAGGTGAACCATATCTGTGAAAACAATAGGCATACACGACGGAATACGGAATGAATAATTTTTTATTCTCACTCTTCAATCGCTCCACAATAATCGATCGATGCACACACACACACTTTACAAGGAGAAAAAAATCGTTATAATGGAGATGCTGATGACGATAATAACAGAGAGGCAAGAGAATATCTACATATTTAAACGTGCTCGCATACGAATTCCCACTTGAACACGTCTACATGCATATAATGTAGTCTTTATGGGTAATGTGATGATGATGCAATTGCATCGCATAAATTTTCACAGAAATATAATAATACGTGGATAACCGGAGAAAATGTGTATCTCTTGCCTTTCTTTGAAGCGTTTACTACATCCCGTCGCAGATTGCATTTGCTTAACCTCGCCACGGCTTCTACTGGTATTATCTTTCACGGACTACCTGAGATGATGATACTCGAAATAAAAAGAAACTCTCTCCTTTCCTCGATGTAATGGCAGTCACCACACCAGCGTCCAGCCAGATTTATTTCAGGAGAAAAGTTGCACAAGGGGGTGTATCGGGTCAATTACCCATGCACAGGTGCAAGGTAAAGGCGAAAAAAGATTTTTATTCGAAGAGGAGAAAAAAATGTAGACACACATACACAAAGATATTGATGATGATGAGATACGTAGGGAAAAACGGCAAGAGAAGCAGAGTAAAAATAATTTTCAAAGAGATGATGATGATGCCAAGAGCGTTATTCTTGGTGCAGATAACAGCTTGGAAAAAATAGATAATAGGGCTGCTGTTTATATGTGTGCAAGCAAAAAAAAACCCTTTCCTAGCACAGTAGCAATAGGCGCTGTCAATGAGAAAGAAGGAGATTACTTGTTCACGCTTTTCCTTGAGCTTTTGCATCGAGTGAAACAAAGGTTTAAATTAAATGAAGGCTTTCCACTACTGACCAAAGGAGAGGGCAGTTATTGACGATAAAATATTCACGAAAAGGCTCTTTCTGGTTGTTCAGACAGAAGCCTTGTAATCAACCACAGGAGCGTATCTTGGACTTGATCAAAATGTAAACTGATCTCGAGATCACGTATCAAACGAGTCAGGCAGAGAAAAAGGTTTCCTTTGCCCGAATATTCCTATCATCTCGTTTTCCCGATAATGATGACAATCAATGCTTGACTCGATAATGATGATGGTTATTATGAAGAAGAAGAGAGGAGGAAAAATCAAACGTAAATTTCATATATGCTTTACGTGCCCTTTAACATAAATTCCGACTTTTGAGTGTTTTTTCTACTTGTTGTTTTAGGTGTTAAAGTGAAATTCTTTTGAAAAAGAAGTGATTCTTTATGAGTGGAAAAAACCGCAAAAGTAAATTAGGTTTTCACTTTACCCATTTTTTCAGGGTGAAAACCACAAAAAACTAAAAAAAAAGTCCGCTTTTGACTTTTATAATCAAGAATTTTAAGGAATCATTTGAAACTCGAAATTAAAAGGTTTCACCACAATCTGGTCCTGGACACACAACTTGAGATGCAAAAAAAGAACTTTTTAACATCATCTCGGAGCCCAAAATCCAATCCACCCCTGAGGGGAATGAGTTCAGTGAGTGATGTAAAGGATTTTCATTTTTTCTTGGAGATGTACCATTTTGATATTGGAAAACAATAATACAGAGTAAAAGCATGTTTGACCAATAATTTTTATTCTGTTCCTTGTCCATCCGTGTACACAAACACATGATCATCTTTTCGTTCTTTTGTGCTGACTTGTTTCGGATTTTTTT
Organism: Alloscopus bannaensis; assembly: GCA_027743745.1. NCBI lineage: Eukaryota > Metazoa > Arthropoda > Collembola > Entomobryomorpha > Entomobryidae > Alloscopus > Alloscopus bannaensis. The sequence continues at coordinate 18,198 of JAHZMW010000612.1, read as the reverse complement.
CTTTCTTCTTCGTCAAATGCAATAATACGTACAATTACAAGAGAGAGTACCAGGGATAAAAACTAGTAGCAAAAAGGAGAAGTAGTTTGGTAATACATAATTATAATAATAATAATCTCTCGTGATTAAAGTTATAAAGGCAGGTTATAAAAGGGGTAAGACAGGTAGCTGAAAATCTTGTGTTCACCTTCACTTGTAAAATATCAGCAGTTTAGCATTTTTCTTTCTCTCTCCGTCTTATCTGCATGTTTTTCGAGGTTCGTGGTTCATAAAAAACAACAACTTGAAAAAATGTAAAACCCCCTTTTTAATTCCATTTTTTATATAATCTTTTCGCTATTATAAATGCAGCATGGGTTCAAAAGAGAGAGATGGGGAAAATCTTTGTCCAACTTTGATATTTCTTGCTGATATACGTATCGTTATTATAAAGTGGGCGGATCAAATTACTCATATTTCTGGTCAGCAAGATAGAGTCAGCACTTGCACAACTCTGAAACAATCATTTCTCCGTAAGTGCATGCAACTTACTGTATAAAAACTGCGTACTTCATTTGTTCATACAAAGATGCTGATCTCTGGTGAAGCCGCTCACATCACGTCGACAAGAGCACATGGGAGAAGGAAAAATTCGGTAGCAATTTCATGGTGTGGCTGTGCCAGACAAGACACAGACAGATTGAAACACGCAAAAGGGAGAATCTTTGAAAAAAATGTATTGTTTTATTCCGTATCCAGGCTTAAGTACATATTTATAGGTAAATACCTCTTGAAAGAGGCTCATCAGCCCAGTCAGTCAAACCACACGAGATGAGAAGATGGGAGCACACCGTGTGTGCATGCACTCGCGTATCACATCTCTCAGAGTGAGGAGAAAAAATGTATAAAAAATTATCTAACAAACAGTTTTAAGCTTCTTGAATTAACTGGCCAAAGAAAAAAAAGTTTAGGCATGCATGCATTGTAACATGAATCAACATGTTTTGGAAAGTAGAGAGAGAAGAAAAAGTTGCAGCCTTCTTCGCCTCTCTCTTGGCCTGCCGGAGAAACATCAGAATGAAAGATGAAGAATGAGAAAAAAGGGGAAAATTATTAATGATGAAACCATAACAAGTGAACAGCTTACGCGGACTACCGGAGAAAAAAAATCTATAAGATAAAAAAGGTTGATTTTTCATGAGTAAATGCTCATTCACATGGTACACTAGCATTTGTGCGCACAAGAGTCGTACCCATCATCTCTCTGGACTCGTACGTGCAAGAGGCAAGTGAAGGAATCTCAACTGATCTATTGACTTCTCTCTCTCCTCTCAGATTCCACAAGTGAAGCGAAGCAAAAAGGGCAACAAGAGAGAGATTAAATGATGAAGGAAATTAACTCAGTCATTACATGAATGCATACCTGGTCAGCCTACTGCCAAATGGATAGAAAACAAGAGAAAATGTGCTCTATAGAGAGCACCCTCTATGTCTCTAGAATTTGGAGAATGTATTAGAATACTTAGAGCTCACCCTGAACGCAAGTGAAGCGATACTTTTATTATTATTGTTATGATTATATGAGGAAAGACGAGATTGAGTGAGCTTCACCATCGCTAACTATACACATTATATCATTTTCACTCACATCTTTTAGCCACACATATCGAATGCAAATGACTTTCGGAGTGAAAAGAGTCCAGCTAACGTAATAATTACTACATCATATTCGAGTATTTTCCCTACGGATCTTTTGTGATTTTTTTAAAACTCTCCGTCTGCAGATCACCGGAGACAAAGTTCAATTAGAATGCTTTTGTGCTCATTTCGCCACGTTATTTTAAACTTGTAAAACAGCGCATTTGTGGCTACTTCAAGGCTAGTTGAAGTTATTTCTGAAAAAATATGTTCATCCAATAGATGTTTAGAAGGATAGCCAGCCTCCTTGGCTGATTTATGTTTTTCACTCAAGGAAAAACAACATCCCCCTTTTACTTATTATTAACTTGGAAGTTGAGAAATATAATTTTTTCTTTAGGTCTTTTATTATTATTCTTGTACGCGTATGTGTTCAAAGTTTTCTCTGAGCACAAATGCGCATCATTTTCGCTTCTTCTCCTCCGGACACGAAAACTCGGACCCCAGAAAAACGTGTAAGCCAAGTAGCCAAAAACTGCAGCCGCTTATGTGATTATTATATCCGATTAAACTTTAATTATCGATTAAACCTGCCCACAAACTGAGAGCGAATAAAAAAGCTGAGAGGGTATAGAAAAAAAGAAGAAACGTGTGTAAGAGAACAACAGACGCGGTGGAGAAAAACAAGGTGAGCAGTGAACATGGGACCAGGGATGCATGCATATCACGACGATGATGATGAAATCGAAGTGAAGTGAAGTAGCCAAAAAGGATCAACTTAGTGGAGGAGATCACCAGGGGCACTATAAAAATCCAATGTGCCATCATCATCATTATCGTCAAGTGAAATGAAGGCTCGGGAATGCGAATGATGTGCTCACATCGACCGTATTCGCTATACACCTTTCCTCGAGATACAAACACACATCATCATCATCAAAAAGCCTACCTGTCTAACCTTGCATAAAAATTGTGCTCACCGTATGTAATGGCAAAGGCCAGAGATGAATAAGAGGAGAGAAAAAAATCTATAATATTTTTCATCTTGTAAAACATATTATAATCACACATCAGAAACCTGCTCCTGTGTTCATCATCAGCATGGGCAGCAGCATCATTGTTTTTTCTTACTTCACTTATTCCTCGGACGTCTTCGTCATGTTCGATTTATCTACACTTTCTGCACATTTCTTATATTCCTTGTGACTCGTATAAAAAATTTATATTTCTTCCCGGCGGTGTACACACATTCTGTGTGACGATGCGAGAGGGAGAGGGGTAATGCCACTAGAATAAATGTTCCTCCTCTATCAAAACTATGAAACCACAAAAATAGTGGTAAGCAAGTAAACCGAATAAGGCATAAGCTGCCGTAGGGAGAAATGAAAAATTAAAATATCCAGAAAGACGAAAGATCAACTTTTTATTATTTATTCCTTAAACATCCTATACAGAGATATGATGATGAGAAGACGGAGAAAAAAAGAAATTAAACAAAAAATAATATTCCCCCAAAAGATTTCTAATGATTTTTTCCTATCTCTTGGACTCGCTTGTTCAAAACTGTAAAGACGAAGCAAGCCAAGCTTCGTCATCCTTCTTATCATTACCACCAACAGATATCTATTAATTTCTCGTCGTTGTTGGCAAAAAAAGTCTTTCAGAAAATATGGAAGGAGTATTTTTTAATTCAAGGAGCCGTTTGAGTGTGCTCTCGCTGTTTTGGCTCGTACTTATTATTATTTAGCTGAGAGCTAAGAGTTTCGATAGAGTTAGCGCTTTCACGATGTATAAATATAGATAAGTATTATGTCTGGATTTTTTTTCCTTGAGAAACAGCAAGCAGTCGACATATTTTTTGGGGAATGAAAGCAGGCAAAAGCTCGAGCACAAGTACAACTCTTTGTAGCTCACACACACAGCTTTCCTGCAGATTATGCAAATCTGTTTTAAGAATAAAAATCTTTCACACCCCCGGCATTAACAGAAGCTGCTTCTCCGTCCCCTCTGAACAAGGAACAGACACACGCTCCTCTGCTCGTGATGTGATGATGCCATCAGAGAGAAGACGCGAAAAACTGGGAAAGAATAAGATGCAGAAATGAGTAAAAATCCGTACATTAACAAGAAGATCTCTTATTTCTCTGAAAAAAGTGGAAAGTACACACAAGGCACATCTTGTGCTTCCTGGCACATTCCTGTGCAGAGTAAGATCAAATGCTCTGAAGAAAACGTGTGAACAAAAGAAAAAAGAGATATAAAGCTCGGAATACCCGGGATTCTTCCTAACTGTCTGACACATACCGTAACATCCATTTTGGAAGTGAAAAAATCCAGAAAATACCATTCTCTCATCTTTCTCTTTATAGAGAAATCTCTCTTGTGGTGTTGCTCTTAATGCATATTATCCCGTGCAATTTTCCCTTCTGCCTTTTGTTGATATCAAGAGAGCGAGATATATATGGAAAATAACGAAGCAAAACGCACCAAAAAAACTACAAGACATTCACTCACTCCACGTTTTTCTCTTCTCGTCGGTTTCTTTTTTATCCATAATATTATCCTATCCACTAAAAGCCTTGTAGAGTAATATGGTGTATGGTAAAAGTATTGGGCCTAAAATGTCCGGGAATGCAATTGAAAATCTCTTTTGCAGGTAGTTCATTTACAATTCTAATCTCCAGCTTCTGCTTTTGGCTCTGGTTCAGCGTAAAGCTTTTTTTCTCTCTCTCTCGCTCTTCTCCAGGATGAGTCTCTCACTTGTATGCCGGGCTTTTTGGAGAGAAAAGCTTTTTAGGAAATATTACAAATAAAAAGCTTATATTAAGGTATATTGTAATGATATATCATTCTGTCGTCTGCATCCAAGTGTACTTGAGAATTGTTGGCAATATATATATCTGTACATTAACAAGGATATAAGGCCTAGCTATACTCGGATTTATAACATTTTCCTGTGTCTGTATTTGATTCGAGTGTTTGCTCCTCTATATCACATTACTTTTAGTGTGTCCCTCTATACATCCCTTCGAGTTGAAAACTATCTAGCACACACTTGTGTTGCTAAAATCTGGAAAAAGCTTCTTTTTCTCTCTCACTTTCTAGACCCCTCACACTTCGCAGTCTCATTCGAACAATCCACTTCGCTTCCCGTTCTCCATCACCGTGAACCATACGTATTTTTTGCCCTGCCAGCCAAAACCTTATGAATATTCAGGAGAAACTTGTACAGCTTTACGGATCCTCTCACTCTCTCATGCACTTACACCCGAGTCGTCATTATCATCATCGCTACTCCGCCACACACCACCACTGCTAACACACACACCAGAGGAAACACATTACTTGGAAAGAATCGAGCAAATATAAATTTCTCTCTGTAGGTTTTCGTCTTGATCACATTATACATTTGTGTGGCACAATATGCGCTGCTATTGTTGTAAGGTGGATAAATAATGTCAACAAAGAGTAAGTCTACAATGAACATACGCTAAAAGTGCACTGCTCCTCGTTCCAACATGATTTTCAAGGGCTTCGCCAGCTTTCAGCGTAATTTACAGGTCGACAAAAAATGCTGAGAATTTTGTTCCAAGGTGAATCCGTGTGTGGGGAAAGCGCATAATATTTATTGTGATGTAAATGGTAGGTAGAACTTTCAATAAATTCCAAACTCTAGATTTTGTTAGAAACACACCTACTCTGATATAGTTGTGTGGGTGGGCTTTGGTATCACGATGCCCCAAGTTCCGCAATACACTTTCCTTCCGCAAGTTTAAAAAACCACCCCACATCATCATCCTTTGCACGAATGCTTCACTGTTGCTCCTTAGTTTTATTTTGTTCTCGGCTTCAATTTAAAAACGGCCTTATCAGCACCATATTTTACGGCGTACACAATGTCTCATTCCAGATAATTGCTACTTGATCTTCGATAAAGATGTGTGTGTCCTTTTTCATTCAAAATGATCTTTTTTGTTTTTCCAACTCTCTCGCCACAAGTAAAAACTTGTACAAGAGCTTTGCCATAATAGCACCAACACAGAGATAGATTGCTGTGCCAAAACGAGCTTCCTGAGATAAAAAGCATGCTTATACTAAAGAGACGCGTTTTAGTGGCGAATGTAGAAGAAGAGCGCTATTCATCTCTATCGGTGGTGATAACCACACTTATGCTCGGTCTAGTACACAAGGATTTACGGTTCGTAACTATAATTCGACAAACAAATGGGGGATGCCCTTCTCTTACTTTCACGGACTTTGGCACACCGNTGGCGAATGTAGAAGAAGAGCGCTATTCATCTCTATCGGTGGTGATAACCACACTTATGCTCGGTCTAGTACACAAGGATTTACGGTTCGTAACTATAATTCGACAAACAAATGGGGGATGCCCTTCTCTTACTTTCACGGACTTTGGCACACCGTTACGAGTTTGTTCAATGTATTCTTGTGCCACTGTGTGGGAAGCAGTGAATTCGGTGAAAAGGTTTCAAAAGCGGAGGGAAAATTACACGGTCGGATTAGTACAATAATATTTGGACAAGTTTCATATACACTTTTCATCTTTTTGCTTTGATGATCTTGCGCCCATTCACCGTGCTCATCCCTGTCTTTTTTCCAACATCTCTCCGTTACGATGTGGCCCAGAGAGGATCTCTGTCAATGCTGTGTACTTGTGTGAAAGAGTTGATCCTTTTTTCATGGTGTGTTTTTCAAACTAGGAGCTAACTAACCAAAAGCAAATGTAAAGTTAGCATATAACCCGGGACTGCGGCAAGCCGACGGTGGAAGGAGCAGAGGATTCTGGGAAAGTTGCCATATGCCAGAGTCCCTTTGTAGTTTCATAAGACCGAGTCGGTTCACTATGAAGACTAGGTGCGAATTCCGTTCTCATTCCGTATGAGCGTCGTGAGTTAAAAGCTGTAGTGCCTGGTTTGACAAATGATAGGAAAACCGCACTCACTTCATAAACATGGTAAAAATTAATCAGAAATATCAAGAGAAAACAAATCTCGTTAAATAGTGTAGAGCAGACAGTCTTAAATGAATCGGAAATATGAACAGCAAGGCTCGTCAATGACGGGTTGCACTTTTCTTAATTAAATTAAAGAAGCCTTTTCCCTTCCTGGTCATTCCGTTATTGGGATCGTATTCATTTTCACAAAAATGCAATTGCGGCGAGCCTTTCCAGTTCATTTGCCTCGATATGTAAATCATTCGTTACGAAGTAATGACAATTTGAGGTATAATTTATAGAACCGAAAAAGGCCACCACCCAGGGAACTGTGTGACCCCAGCCGAAACTTATTACTGTTACTCAAATAAATAGGAGCTAAATATTTTATGTGTTTTATACAAGATGCGGATGGAGAAGAACAAAAAACAATCAACAATGACGACCAAACCTGCTTGGTCCTCGTAATAATAAAAGGAAGTACTTTAGTACAGACAACGGAGAGAATCTGCCCTGAAACATTTCTACTTTGCCATATCGCATCCGCTGCTTCAATGCAATTTTAAACTACAGACGGATATGATCAAGTAAGTACACATAGACGGAGTGAGAGGGATGTGATATCCATCCCCAAAACGTGCAGATGTGAGTTCACCGTTTTCAGTGAAAAATTTTCAGCTCTTGCCTCTCTATTTCAACCGTACGTCGTTCCCATACAATATATTAAGTGCTTCTCTCAGCTCACTTTACTTTTAGAGAGCTAATCTAAATTGCAAATGTTTTTGCTCCAGATGTTTGTCATCCCATTGTTGCTTATCCGTAGAATACTGACATTGTGTGTTGCACACTCACAGCAGTGTCTGAGGCGGTGGTGGTGATGGAAAACAATATGAACAAAAAATCTGTCTTCATCTCTCTAGTATCGGCATCACATTGAATATAACCAACCGTTTCTGTATTTTATGCGATGATATAGATGCCTGTGTTAGGTATTCTCTGTCTTTCTTTAAATCTCTACTTTTGGCCGCTGTTTTGCTGAAAGTGATATCAAAGAGGCAGTTTTAAGAAATAAAGGAAATGTACTCCAATAATAACACTTGTCTCTCGAAATTGTTCAACTTGAATGGATCATCGTATTATATCCTCAAAGTTTATCTTTTTTTTTGGTGCCAGTCAAAAAACATGCATTATTACAACAACCAACTAGAGCTTCATTTCAAGCGAGAGGGGACGACCTGTCAAAGTCATCTCACAAAGTAAAATAACCCCGTATATCACTCGAATGAGGGTGTTCTAGGTCGAAAAACTTGCTCGAACCGGATCTTTAAAGTTTCAAGGGACAATAATAACTTTTTTTCATCATCATAATCATTTGCCTCTTGCGTCTCTTACAACAATAGCTTTAAAAAAGTTGTTTTTACTGGAAAAAGTGCAGGTACAAAATGAGCGCTCGTATCATACGTCTACACCTTTTATCAGAGTTGCATTGTCATTAGTTCACCATAAAAATAAGACACCTTCGCACCACCTGAGTTAAACAAGAGATGTGTGGAATGCGTGTAATACTTTTTTCCATAAAAAGTTATGTTTCCTGTTGAAATCGACACAGACCATTTTGCTGCTCAAAAAATAACACAGTAGAGCACACATCAGCTAAGTACATAATGACGATACATATTTTTTGATGACACTGACAATGGAGCGAGTGCTGATTCTTTTAGCCCATTGTTCCCCTGTTTTTTTTCAACTCTCGAAATGTGTCCTGTTGTTATCGTCATAATCGTCATATTTTTCTTCTTCAAAGAATGCCAAAAACGTTATCAACACATCCTAGATGATGAACGTCCGTATAAGGGCTGTTGTGTGGTGTATGGATTTCATGTACAAGAAGCATGATGCCAGCTGTCAGAAAATGGTGTTTCATTGTCAGCCAAAACTCTAAACAAATAGCGATATAGACGTGTGTTCAAGCTGAAGTTTAAAGTTGCGAGCTTTTGTAGCAACATATTACCAGGTATTGCACTCTTCTCACAACGATTAAAACCATTCGAACTTGTCATGTATTTCTCTAGTGTTTGGAGAAAGAACGAAATTCTCATTCTCGTCATCCCACAACAGGATGACAGATGAAATGATGGGTTGAATAATAGTGTATGCTGAAAACATTGGATTAAAAAAGCACACACTTGTAGTAAACTGCTCACACACAGAACAGACAGAATAAAATTGCATGCACACATATTCTCTTGGAATATTATGTGCATTGTAGTTCATCGCTCGTAGAATGATCATGATGATGATGAGGGTGACGGTTGTGAACTCGAGGCTTCCATTCAATGTTACAAAATGATGGTGTGCCATACCATTTTTTGTGTCATTGTGTATTCCTCCCAACCACAACCCATCATATTACAGGCAACAGGTGCACGAATGACTAATTAGCCTTATAATGCACGACAGCCTACATTGGGAGAGAGTACAATAGGGAATTCACTACCTGTTCACGTTTCACCCTTTTTCCGGCTGTCATTGTCTCATTCATGTCATCATGTGCGCCATGTGATCCGTTTTCGTAATACTTTTACCATTTTTTTTATCTTCCCTTTTGAAACTCACTTATTGCGTTGTCTAAGTAAGAGATGGAAAAGACTATTTTTTAGTATTCCACTCGCTTGATAGTATGCATTGTACTATTTTCTACTTGTTTTCCTTCGAAAATATAACAAAAATAGCCTTAAATTGTGAGAACGAGAGCTGCATTTGATATGTGTGTGATGTGACAATGCAAACAATGGGAGACACCATATTTTGACGTTTGTACACCCCCATTGAAGCCGAAGAGTGGTAATAATGCTGTTTTCCACATTTCCACCCCCTCACCACCCTTACAGACGTTTTGCATTGTGTTTGCACGCTTCCACATTTCACAGTAGTTCACGTTCCTTCTTGGAATCCCACGTCGTTTCACTGAGGGGAATGCCTTTTTCTGAGTTGCAAAACCAGTGTGTTGTTGTTGAAGAAAGAGAAAAGGTGGCTTGACAGATGGGAAGGCGAAAATGCAAACGTTTACTAATTCCTATTAAGAAAAAAGATAAATCCAGAGACAGGGAGAGAGGAGCTTGTTGGTGTCGTTCGCGGAGAGGGCATCGGCACTGAATTCATCAGATTTCATCGCCATCATCATCTGCCCTGTCTCCTGCCGTTTTCCAAAAGCTGAGGAGCTCCAAAAAGGATAGAGAATTCATTCGTCCATATAGCCCCAAGTAAAAGTTTTTTTTAGATGACTTTATCATTTATGCATGTGCATGATGATCAGGCTGATTTGCATTTTGCTCTGTGAACAAACTAAAGTTGCACCGCTTACCAAAAAACTTCTTTTACTTAAACAGAGCACCAGCAGAGGGATAGACAGAGGAGGAGGTGTGGTTGTGGAATATTTAGGTTTACAATTAGAATTTTCGTTGAGAGCAATCAATATTTTGAGATGGTCTTGCACTCTTTCCACACACAATGTATGCACACGATGCAATGGAATGGCAAAGTTGATGAGCTCTCTTTGAGAAGATGAGGGTGTCTGCCTGCATATATATGCATACTTTTTGAGCACATAGACACTCGCAAGTTTGAGATTTTCGAGGAGACTGTATGTGCATGTGGAAAACACGAACGTTTCTGATGGAAAATTGGGACTCGTGCTGAGCTTGAGAAAATAAAATCGATAAAAGGCTAATCGACGCAAAATGTTTAATTCATTACACCTCACCCGCACAAACACACACATCGATATGAACACATTGGCTAAAAAAAAGTTGCGAATGAGATGAGGGCACGACGTGCATTTCTGTATGTCTTAATTGAAAATTAAAATGTTCATGAAAATGACATGGTTGTGGACCGACACAAAATTAAATCAGCAATAATTGAAAAAATATTAGTAGTATAGGTTCTTTAAATCCGAGTTTGAGAGTTTTGGCTTGAATTCTTACATTTCCCCAGTGTCAAATTCTCACCCTCTTTTATACAACAGACCCTTCAAACCATCGTTGTATCCCACCGCTCTCGAATCTAAAAGAATTTTTCCTTTTGTTTGGTGGAGCACAGCAATTTTCTCATAACACTTTGTCAAGCAAGTGCCACCAAAAGGAAAGAAAACCCTGACGCTACCACATCGGCGATATCTTCGTGTGAAAGAGAAAAAACAAGGAAGACGTGAGCAAGAAAAAAAAGCAATTCACGTAAAAGCCATATTATCTCGTGACTACAAGTTCTGAAAGGGCCAACCATCAACCTAAGAGACCACTACACCGACTATAAACGACTATGACTCCCTTTTAGTACGGCCACAACAATCACATAAAAAGATGAGAAAACTACCACCACCGAGTCGCACACACCAATATTAAAGTACTTGAGTGCAAAACACTCTGAGTATAGTGGGGGTTGCTGAATCGTGGAGAGATACAATACTGAGTGCGACGATATGATGCAAACATCAGAAAACCCAAGATATATATGCAATCACCACCACCGTATCAACTTTTTCGAAATGAGAATACTTTTTTTCGGAAAAAAGACGCTGTGATGTATATATGCTCAATATTGGAGAAACTTTTTTTCTCTCTCTCTCTGGTGGAAAACGGGGATCTTTTAGTGAGGACAAGACGGTGAGAAAAAAATTGGGAGAGGGATATATAGAGGTAAAAGATGAAGGCAGAGTCTCCAACAAGGTATATATTATTCAATAGGGAAAATCTCCAATTCAATTGGCCGCAGAAAAAAACAGCTTATGTACATATTGAGTTAATAACATTTTCTTGAAGATTTTTTCCTCCTTCGCTAGTGCAGGAATAACATTGTGATACGATCACGACATCATCACCATCATCATCGTCCTCGTTTCTACTTTCTTCGGGGTTTCTTACGGGTTTTTTCCTTAAAAAAAGTTCACATATTGCTTTTTCCCTTTACATCTTTTTTACCTTTGCGCTCGCTGCTCGCCTTTGAATGATGGCGTCTCTTTGACTTTGTTCCGCTCTTTCCTTTTAACTACACAAATACTTCGTGGATATTAGCACAATAGAGAGAGAAGAAAATTCTCGTTCCGTATTTTATAGGAATACTAAGTACTTTTCGTGTTGTTTTCTCATCGGAGATTGGCTCGTATGGAAAAGTATCGAATCAATAGATGAAGTTAATATTTCTTTTGTTTCGGGGGTGAAAATATGGCACAAGGGGGTGTAATCTTGTTTTCTGAGATACAGGGCAGTGAATAGTGGCACTTTGTAGGAAAATAATGTGGCTCTCCTATCACTCTCTCGGTGATGCTCACTCTCAGCACGGTAATGGGATTCAGGAAGTGGGAAGCTTCTAGGTCTTTTTTCCTGGAAAGAATAAGAATCACGCAAAGACACACGGGTAATCTCTACATCACATCTCTTCCCTTGTGCAATCCCAACTACATTTCATAAGGTGCTGATAAAAAAGCCATATGTGCGGGTAGTTAGCCACATAAAAGAATACGAAGGACGTTCTACATCTGAAGTTTATATTAGATAGTAGGGTATGCGAAGTAGGAAGCTGTATTTCGGGTGTGAGTTTTGGAATTTGGAAATCATGAGGTGCACGTAATGGTCGGCGTATGTATCCTCGAAAATATCATTTTCATTTCTGGTGTGTCACACCACCATGTCACCACCAACACCACAGCCGTCAATTTTCCTCCACACACGTGAGAATTAGAGCTGGCTTCTTCCCCCGTCGAATTGCTTTTAGCTTGTGCCATCGTATCGCATCATCAGTGAGGAAAGCCGGTCGAATTTAGAGATAGAGTCACGAAATGATGCTTTGTAAACGAGACGTATGGGAAAGAGAGTGTCTGATTTTAAAGTATAATGTCGCCGGGCTTTCTGTAGTCCGTGTGTATATCCTTTGATTTTTTCATCTTCCCCTATTCCCAGCTCGAAATTGGCCATCTCGTCACTTGATGCCTGTTTGAGAAAAAATTGATGATTTTTGAGTGGCTGCATGAAGCTTTTGAAGGATTGGCTTTCATTTTTTTGTAATAGCTACAATATCCAATGCATAACATCACACAAGATACACACCACAACGGCACAAGCCATTCACAAACATAAAAAATCTCTGAGTTTGACCAAGGTGAGCATGGTTTACACCTTTGGCACACATCACACCCCAAGCTACATCTCATCATCTTGAAACTTTTGCTAATGAGTTTAAACCACGTTGAGAAATATTGGTTATCACCTCAAAAAACACGAGACGAATTTACTCCAAGTCTCGCATCACTTTTGTCCAAAATTTCAACACGCTTGTAAAACACAAGGATTTGTTAATATTGACACATTACCATATGCATGTTTTGGCTGATATGATCTAATTACAAATGTGGCAGCCTTGAGCGCTTTTTTACGCAGTACTTCTCTTCCATAAACAAGCTCCTTTTCCTTATTCTCTCTCTTTATCACATATCAGAGTTTTATTCAAACATGGCAATTCCAAAGAACACAAGAAGGGCAAAGTGCCGACAGAGTGAGCATTCCTCTACCAAGAAATTCGATACAAATGGTAATTTCGAAATGGTTTCATTATTGGTATGTCTCTCAACATTCCTCCACACTCGCCGTGTGTTTCCTTATACAAACAATTTTTTTCGGCCTATTCATCTTTCTTCTCTGTGAACACATTTTCCTTCATCGAGTATGACCCACACGAGCATTCATTTTCTGTGTATCTTTCTCTCTCAAAAAGAAATCGACTGGTCAAGGGAAAAGGGATAGATTATTGTGAGAGACGAGAGAGAAAAAAAAGATGATTGAAAATCGCCAACAAAAATATATGTACCTACAACATCCCATTCCAGTGTGTTTATTTTTTTCCTCGCACAATGTCTTGTGGAAATGATTCCACGCGTATGTTACCATTACGAATAAAAGTTGCCGTTATAAAAGCGGAGTTTCTTGTATAATGCTTTTATACATCCTGCTCCAACATCGCCACCACGAACCACCATATTCATCAGGAACAGCAAAGAGAAAAGGGTTGTTGGAAATTACCATGAAAAAAGGAAGCTCATGCATGAACATGAGCTTTTTTCGCTTCTCTCCTTCATTTTCGTCGTCTTTTCTTTCTTTTTTTTCATCGATGAAACTTCTTCACTTGCAGATGATGACCGAACCCATCACCAGCTCTTGCCGTGAACATGGACCGAGAAAAAAATGTGTGTGGGCTTGATACACACAAAATACGCTCTTTCGCCAACTTTTTTTATTCCTGAGTGAAAATACGGAGACCATAGTTTTCCCTCTGTATCTTCTTTTTTCTTTAGTGTTCAGAGATGAAAAATGTGTTTGCTTCATCGACATTAGTTGTGTGGAATGGTTATGGTCATTTTTTCTATTCTAAGGAGAAAGATACACATATACTTTTGAGCTCTCTTTTTGACGATGATTGAGGAGTCCGATTTATCCGAAAGAGTAAAACGGAGAAAAAAATCGAAGGAAAAGATGAAAAACTTCCGTCCGCCCATCGCTCATTTTCTGAGTTTTTTTTTCATTCTCTGTTCACCTCGATTCTTGCAGTCCATTTTCCTTTATGAAGAGTGTCTGAAATTGCAGTTTTGAAAAGTTTCGTCCATCAACTAGAGTCTCTTGTAACGTTTTGGGCAAATAAAAAGTTTCAACGGAAAGGAGTAAAATTGACCGGGACCATTTGTTGTAATCCGTCATTATTCCTTCATTTTGTATTGCTTGTCGTGTCAGCTCCAAGCAGTTGGACACGCTCAATTGTTTTCTTTGAGTGAAAGAGTGCTCTTCCTGTGTCCTTTCAATTGCGATTCTCTGTAAACCCTTTTTTTATTATCAATCGTTCACAGAGTGTTTAGAAATAAAAAAGTTTTTTTCTACACATTCAAAGACGACACACGTCAATTTAAACTTTTTCTTAAAAAGTCAACATTTGAAGGAGTGGTCAATCAGAGAAAATACACAAATGCAGAAGAGAATGCAGATGAGTGAAGAAAAAGCTCATAAACTCCCGAAAAAGTCCTGAACAAGACACAAGTCTTAAAAGGGGTTGAAAATGAAGTTGTGCACACGGGCACACTTTTTTGTACACCATTTCTTCTTACCCATTTTTCCAATTCTGTTGTCTCTCTTTTGTTGTAAAACTTCCCTTTAAATCGGAGAGAAGGAGATAACAGTGGAAGTACTCGTCTCTCTCGTTCCGCTTTTTCATGAGAAGACTGACGGGGTGGTGGCGGCGGCGAGAGAGAAAACTTGTACGGAAAAGGCTCTTCTCTCAACTGAAAGAGAAAGGACTACTATTATTATTTGCCAATTGATCATGTGGAAATTCATGCTACATTTACGTTTACTTTTCGTCGACTAAATATTCTGACATGATGACTACTACTTGAATGGGCAGACGAACGAAAAAATGTATATATACTGCACTGCAGAGACTCTCTCGTCAACCCTGTTCGTTGCATTAGCATCAAGTCGCCCAACGAACCATCATCATCTCTGACGACTGAAGCTTCGCCATCCATCTATACTCAGCCTTCACTCTCTCCTTCCGTCGTTCCGTCCAATTCACCTCGGTCCTCATCGCTCCTCACTTTCTTTCCATCAGAACGACTTGTCGACAAACACAACAGTTGGAGGGAGAAAGGGAGGATTTGTGCAAGGCGCTGGTGCCAGGATTCTCAAGTCCGTTTTCTCTGGGTCCATGGAATAATATAAATATACTTGACTCCCAAAAGTCAACGGCTATTTATCAGTGGAGAAATCACTTTACTGCTTCCTCCCAATTTCGCAGAGAGCTCACTGCAACAAAATGCATTTGCTCCATAAAGTCAGACACAGTCAATCAAGTTTTTTATGTGATACCAAAGGAGATCCATGTTGAACATTGTTTTCTTCTTTTCAGCTGCATTCAATTCAACTTCCACCCACCTTCTTCACCACTACCGTCTCATTTTCGCTACCTACAAAGTTTCCAACTTTTTTCCCTCCCTTTTCTCAGGGTTGTTTTTATTGAAATAGCCACCCCATTCCACCCTTTACCTTTTTATATGATTGTGCCAAACAGCCAATAAAACAA
The DNA here is from genome assembly GCA_027743745.1 of Alloscopus bannaensis. Lineage (NCBI taxonomy): Eukaryota > Metazoa > Arthropoda > Collembola > Entomobryomorpha > Entomobryidae > Alloscopus > Alloscopus bannaensis. The sequence goes on along the minus strand of JAHZMW010000612.1, from coordinate 2,507 downwards.
TCCCGTAAAAACTATAAAACTAACCTCCTCTCCAGTCTTGAAGAATATTGTTCCCGTTTTACTGTCCATAAAAAATCCACAGGATGATCATCATTTTTCCTTTCAAGAGAGACACAGAGCAAAGGTGGTAAATGGTTATTCTTTCTTAGAGTGCAACCCCTTTCCAGTTGTTCTCGTTGCGGAAATTCTACTATTTCACTTTTTTCTCCTCTTGTTCGAAGTGAAATCCAAGGTAAAAGCCACATTTTCTTAGTAAAATGTGGACTTTTTTCGTCAGTAGCTCACAGAGGGAAAGTAGGAACGCGTATCTCGTGGCTCAAGAAGGACTAAAAGTGGCTTTTTTCTTTCTCCAAAAAAGGGAAAAAGGCGATAGAAAAAAAGGTCTGGAAACGACGACATAGCTTGCACACACACAGAGAAAAAAATACCTCCAGGATTTTTTTGCCCTGGACTCATAATTCATAACGAGAAGACATCATTGTTTCGACACGGTAGTCATCATCTCTCTCTCACTAGTCACAATCATACATACTCCTCTATACGAGGCTTTGCCACATTCACTTTCAACTCGAACCAAATACCACCACCACCAGCCTCTTTCTCGGTGGCACGTTTGTCATATTTTTGTGCACATAATTTTCTCCGTAATGATCATGCTTAGTTACACAGTGGAAACATTTCCAGAGCCTAGGCTGCCTCGCTCTTTGATAAAAAAGGACGGTGGTACGGTGGTGTTGATTCAGTTCGCCTTTCCCCATTATTTTTCCCTTGTTTTTACAAGGATCTCACTCTCCTTTTTGATAACTTCAAACTGCGCTTTACTACCACCAACTTATCTACGTACACCTTTTATATCGAGTGCATTATTTGAGGGTGCTGGTGGTGGTGGCACTTGATCACCCCAGCTTGAATCTTTTTATAAGCATCATTATAGTATGATTCCTGTACCAACACACGAGTATAACCGTTCTGATTTTTCCCCAAAACATCTTCGTTTGTGCACACACAAGGCATACATGTAGAGATTTTTATATACATTTTTTACGGATTGTTCTCTCATCGTCGACAATAGATCATACACGCGTCTCCTAATATAGTGAAAGGAAAGTATATATGGGCATAAGTTGTGTGTTGTTGCTCCTCGTCGAGTTTTTTTCGGGGGAGCCGAGCGTGTGTGTGGTAATATGAAGAGTAATGAGTGTGTCGAGTGCTCAGGACAGTTTCAGTCGTCGACTCCTCTAATGTGGCGTTAAAAAATGGCGAACGGAAGGTAGTCCATTTACATATTTACGTCGTTTTATCACAAGAGAGAAAAAACCTTACACATGATAGCGATATGTGTTTTCGTCATATACCACGGCGGTGGTGTACTTGTAACTTTCCCCTGAAACAGTTCTGAAAATCCTATAAGCCTGCGGAATACAAGGAATCGTGTGTGAGTATCATAACTTTAGAATAAGATATCGCTCCCCTTTTTGTATCTCTTGTATTTTTTTCAAACAGATAATATTGTATTGTGCATAAGACACAATCATATCAAAGAGTGAGTATCATCATCATCAGAGAGTCACAAGTTAAGCAAAAAAAGGCATGGATGCATGAGTGTTATTGTTTCTCATTCTATTTTTCTGTCGCCCTTTGTTTTCTCTCCGCTTTTTTTGTTTAAAATGTTTGGAGAGGATAAAATGATCAGAGAGGAAAATATTTCAACGGATTTTTTTCAACAAATAAACATTGTTGTTGAGTCGCGATCACATAAACACACACGCTTTCACTGATCTCTGTAATGGAAAGGCGTGAAAATGGACAAATGCGGATAAAAGATCCACGAGGACACTCCAAGATTTAATGGGGTGAAGTGAACGGAAAAGGGATCTTTACAAAAATTCTCTACAAGTTTCCCCGTTTCTTCCCTTTCCCATTTCTACAAAAGTCTCGAGATTTTTTTGTCACTTTTTTTCCTGGCTAGACGATGATGTAAAGTTTGGAGGGAAAAAGTTTTTATTATCACGCTCAAGAATTTTTGGAGGAAGAAGTTAAAAATTAAAAAGAAAATCGGTCGCTTCACATTTAATTTCTGTGGAATATACCTTGAAGAAAGTGACGTCGAGAAAGTTTTCTCTACATTCTCCGAATTAAGACAGTACTCGCCTCAGCCCACGCATGGAAAACTATATGTATTCAGAGCGTTTCCTTCTCATTTCTCTGAGCGAGTGAAAATGTGAAAGTTTTGAAATTAAAAAAAATAAAATTCATGATGATGAAGAAATGGATGGGTATAGTACGCAGAGGAGGCAGATACTCGCACAATTCCAAAAAATACACATTTCCACGTATTGGAACGAGTGGATCTCATTTTTCTATAAAACTCTCTCTCTCTCTCTCGTCCTTCTTTTTAACTACTAAAAGTGTAAAATGGAGTGTCCCATCGGGACTCGGTCGTCATTGCCATATATATGTACCATTAAGTATCACTTTTTCTCAACTTTCTTTAAATTTTTTTCTCC
>JAHZMW010000611.1:0-14543 GCA_027743745.1 Alloscopus bannaensis | reverse complement strand
GAGGAAATGACGTGCGTACTCCGAGTCCAATTACGATGAACGTGATGCAATCCAAAAAAAATGAATCCTTTCTAGAGAAAGTCCAGTCAGCCTTCGCCCTCCGGAAAGCCTTTAAGAACCACTTTCTTTTCGGACTTTTGGTCAAAACACAAACATCCAGGAAACATGCTCCCTTTCCGAGAGACGCAATCGAGATGAAAATTGAAACTGGAGAGGAAAGCTGGGTGGTCGTGTATTGGTAAACTCTTTTCCGGGCAAGTCTTGTCAAGTACGTGCTCCTCACTCGGTTACTGCTCAATCCACTTTCGGTGAAAGTCACGATGACGGAACGTGACAAGTGACGATCGTCCCGAAAATTCAGAAAGACCTCCAGCGAAAAATGAACTCGATGAGAGGAAGCATTTCATTGAGTTCATCTGTGTAAACAAAATCCGGAGTGAAATGAGCGCTTTCATGCTCAGGTACATGTCTATTGTAAATCCGATTTGAGATGTAACTCAATTTTTCACGTCTCCATTTCCCCTAGCTATTCACGAATAAAAATAGCATTGACCACACCGGTACTGCTGGAAATGAATTTAATTAAGATGAGCACACTCTAATTTCATCATTTAATGGTTGACTGAACGTGTTGTGCATGAGTGCTCACTTTCCACGAAAAGCTGAAACCTGTTTCCTTTCCAAAAAAAAACATTTTAAAGTGACATGATTTTTTAGAGAGCTAAAAGTGCCAGTCTCCGTGACTCGCAAAAATTATTCAACTTTTCTCCACATTTTATTTTTGAAATCCATAGATTACTCTGTCACGCACACATGGTCACTCATTTCAAACTCCTTTCACATTCTCCTCTATCCTTCTCTAAGTTTGAGTTTGTGAGCGAAAAGTTGAGAAATGACACAACACTCACTTTTTTTAAAACTTATTGCAAACGTCAACTCATAAAATGAGCCTCTCGAGCAATGCTGTCACCAGCTAATGGATTGCTTCACATCAGCCAAGGAAAATGAGTGGCAATGTGGAAATTGATGTAATCGTACTCGATATAAAGCTTCAGTAATGCCGCAATGACCTTTAATCCTTTTCCCGTGAGTCGCTTTCCCCGCGCAAAAGCTTTCGACAGCTTTTACACTAATTAGCAGATGTGTGTGATTCGCAATTGGCCTTGAGAAGATAGACATATTGTGTCACAATTCTGATCTGGCTTCCTATTTTTCGATTTTTTTTTCACAGGAAATAGGATGTTTGTAAGTATATTTGGGAGAAGATGATTGGTGAAAAAACGAGCTGTGATTACGAAGAGATATAGTACAGGATGTATATGGTTGTGTGTGTTTATGAGGTCTGTCGCAAATATGATTGTGAGAGAGTTCACGTTTTAACAAGTTGCGACACAATGATTGGCTTATTCCTCTCCACATCCTTTTTACAGAGGAGTGGATAATCGGCTTATCAAACTTCCTCCGATTTCATATAGAGCGAATGAAGTAACCAGGACTTTCTCCAAAGTTTTCGGGTAAAAAAGAAGGGCTTGTTGGCTTCGTTGAGTTGGGAAGAGACACAAAAGTTTACGGACGACCGTGAACCACACATATGGAAGCGTGAAAAATATATCAGTCACTGCTTTCTCTGCATATGGTTGTTGAAAAAATGGGTGAAAGAATATGTATTATATTTGCCTACAAAACGCTTTGTCATCAGGAGAGTATGTTTTGTGTGGTACGCGAGTCGTAAAAAATGTACTCTCGGTGAAAGCGGGTAAGTGGAAATCATTAGTTGACTACATAATAAATGTATACTCCGTTCTTTGTCATCAAGAAAGTATGTTTTGTGTGGTACGCGAGTCGTAAAAAATGTACTCTCGGTGAAAGCGGGTAAGTGGAAATCATTAGTTGACTACATAATAAATGTATACTCCGTATAGACCTTGAGAGTGAAGGTTGTTTTCTCTAGAGAATTTACCGAATTTCATGCACGAACACAATGCGACTTTCTCTCACTGATTGTGAGTCCGTGGCGGAGAAAGCAGATTTGCGCTCACTCACACGTGAATGAGATTACCGAATGGAAAATTATGAGGTGCTTTACATTTTAAAAAGTTATACGCAATATAGATTATATATTATACTTCTTTTACATATTTACTCTTTCATCCCTTATTGCCAGAAAAAAAACGCTCGTCAACTCTAAATCCTGTGCTTCCTACTTCCATTCGAAATATAATTTCCTCTCTTATTCAATGGGCATTAGCATTTTCGAAGGGGAAAGTTGGCAACAATGATTTTCGTGAGGTTTCGCAGCACGCCAAATGATGATGATGGAAGGATGTTTGGGGTAAAGTGAAAGTGCGGAGAAAGTAATGAAAGATATACACACCTAAGGCTGGTGTGTTTGTTTGCACAAACTCCGACTCTAGAGACGCTGATGAATTCAAGCTAACCAGGCGAAAGATGAAAGAGAATTTTTTTTGCAACATTTTTTTTGCCTTTTGTGTGAAACGAGAGCCTTTTCACAAATCCAATTTTCTCTGACTTGTGTACACGAAACTGAGGGAAAAGACTTTGACTACTTTAATCAGAACGGAGACATCTCTCTCTTGTTTAATTGGATACAAACAGTTTTTTATGGCGTGGTATGCACATCCTCGGTTTTTGTTTTGAGATTTGCTCAACAAAGTTCGTCGAGAATCCGGTCATCTACTTAACATTCAAGTGGAATTTCGTGGAATGAGAAATTGGATCGGAGTATAGCGAAACTGTATTTAAAAGCATCGTAACATANTTTTGTTTTGAGATTTGCTCAACAAAGTTCGTCGAGAATCCGGTCATCTACTTAACATTCAAGTGGAATTTCGTGGAATGAGAAATTGGATCGGAGTATAGCGAAACTGTATTTAAAAGCATCGTAACATACGTGGAAACGTCCCGTGGAGAAGTTATCTTTATAACATGAATGGAATTCCGGCAAGTGTCACCTCATTTCCTGGAATTGAAATTTCCACTCATTTAGTACAAAATACTCTGATAAAAATACCATCAACGAACATTTCAATGACAAAACTGAACCGCTGAAAAAAACTATCTCCGAGAAAAAGGGGTGGAGCCATCCACGTTTCGTCAAGGTAGCTCTCCTGCGTCGGTGGTCTTTTCTGCTTGTGATCGAGGCACCTCACCGTGTTTCACTTGTTTTATATTCCTGGAACCTTTTTTGCGACACTTTTCTGGCTTCATCAAAGGAAAATGCTTCAGTGGCAGAGCACAGTTCTAAAGAGACCTTGAAGCTTCCATCATATTTTTGGAAAAAGCATGGGAATTCTTACAACAACCACATCTATGAATATGCCTCTGCTTTCACTAAATTTTAGAGACGTACCTAACCATTATTGTGGTTGTGTGTGCGTGATGATGTGTTGCTTCTCTATCGAACCAATTATCACAAGTAATTATTTCTGTAACCTCAAAGTCATGACTCTCTCTGGAAAAGAGCAAGATAAATTCTCAAAATGAAAGCAGGCTTGTTACAAAAGAATCACATTTATTTTGAACGACTGGGAAAATATGGGGATTGCACTGCTCACTTTTCGCCCCCTTCGGACAAGGTTTCTTTTAGTTCGGAGAAGATGCGCACATATGTTGGTGAAAACGATGTGGCGAATTTATTGGATTTATTTTCTCCACTCTAAAAACTCCCTGTGAAACTCGAGGCTTTGAGGCGCTTCACTTCATCTCCACACGATCATCGCGTTCCCGTTCCCTGGAGAAAGGAATGCTCACATTTCTTCACACTTTAGTATCTTGAGTCCTTTCCCCCATAATCATATATCAAGCTTGCCATGTCTTAAGTGTATGGGATCCACTCGAGAAACTACTCAATATTCTATTCACCTGTGCATCCAAACACTTTCTCCAACCCACACAAAGTCTATATATATATGTATGTGTATTATCGACTCCCGAAGAAAAGAGCTTTCGAGTGAAAGTACACTAACTCGGCACGGCAGCCGTAAACAGACGTGTTTAGGAAAGCATTTTTGAGAAATCTACGAGAGTCACTGTCGATGAGAGAGAATTCATCATCATCAGATCAAAGATTTTCAAAGCTCGATAAAGAAATGTTATATTTTACATCCTTACAAAGCTGGAGCTAAACAGTCAGTTTGCAAGATTTAATGACGGCCTCGAAAATGGATGGAGAGTGAAAGGTGGATCAAGTTTTAAAACAAAAACTGCAAGGCAACACGGAACGATGTATAATTCAGAAAAGGGATGCTCTAGGGAAGAAAGTCTTTAAAATGGCATTCTCTCTAGTGTTCTCTGCATTCACGAGAATTTCTACAAAAAAAAGTTTGACTAGGATTACTTCCCTTCTGTCTCTCCTTCTTGGAAAAAGTACAGACGGAGAAAATTGATAAGCTGTCCGCGTCGCAAAGTGGAAGTAAGATGAGAAGATAAAAAGGGAAGGAAATTAGAAATGTAGCCTGGAGAGAAACTCCATACTGTTTCAAAGAAAAAGCTGTATAATGTAGCTTTCTTTTCTCTTTTTACCTTCGGCAACAAGGGGTCTGCTTCCGCTTTCCCCGCAGCACATTATGCAATTATGGCTGATGATTGCGGATGCAAGGGCTTTTGGCGCAATTCATAATGAACAAGGGAGAGATACAAAAGTCATAAAACGATCCGAGAGAAATTGTATTCCGTATTTTGGAACAGGTTTCACCTTATAAATTTCCCCACAACCGTCAAAAATTTAAAAAAACATCTGCAAACTTCTCGGAATCATATTAAAAGCGGATTGATTTCGTGAGACTGCGTCTGTAAAAAAAGTAGATCGCCTTTTGAAGGCAAACCATATTTTTTGAGACCAAGGTCAACCCCTTCAAAAGCAAAGTGAAGGACAAGTCTGTCACGGAGTGTCATGTGCAATGAGAAATGTTGGGGACAGCTTTTTGATGTTCTCGTAATTACACAAAGGGTCAACTACTACAACATCTCTGCTTTATAATACTACTCCTTCACAGTCCCCTTTGATATTCAACCACACAGCTCGACATACTTTCACACCACTTTTACAACTCGCTTTTACTTTCTCCAAAGAGAAAGCATAAAAGTCCACCATTGTATTCATCACACGTCCCATCTCCAACTAGCTTTCCCATACTCCTGTCCTTGCCAGTGTTTCTCCGGATGTCTGGTGCGTGTTCAAACGGATGTAATGTTATTCTGCTTGGGAAGATATGTTGTTTCCACAGTCTTGGCATTCTTCCCACTCCACAATATGTAGCAGACATCACACATTTCCTTGTCCGTATGTGTGGTATCAGCAACCGCAATACGATATTCCAACAATATTCTCTGCATCATCTCTTTGTATGTGTGCTTTTCATGTCGTAATCGTAACGATGATCGATGTGATGATACATAATACAATGCCTCTTTGTGATGATGATGATGACCTGCTTTCCCGAGTCGGTGTGTTACTCTGTAATTTCATCGAAACGCTGTTTTCCAACAGGATGGGTTCGTTCTGGTGGGATCCGTCGCGGGACAGCGTTACTGGTCCACGATGCTCACACTCGATGCGACAATCACTTGCGGCATATGGACTCCTGATGACCAACAGGTATGACAGCCGTAATTTACCCACTTATACCGCGGAAGCAATACCAATTCATTGATCAACATGATGGAAATGTCTGCCTATCCTGACTTCCTTGTTTGGAGTGGTACAAAATTATCGATTTTCATCCCCCTTTCTCCTTTTAGGTTTACTTCGGCACGAGTAATGGACAAGTGGTGGTGATGGACGTGCATGGGGTGATGGTCTCTCAAGTGCAACTCCCCTCCGACTCTCCGATCTCGTCGATGGCGTGGAGTTGTGAAAAGTTCAAAATGGAGGAGTCGGAAGACGGGGAGGCCACCTCGTCGAGCAACCATTACTGCAGCAAGCGACCCTTTCTCCTCGCCGTCTGCTTCAAGACCGGAGGGATTTACCTGATGAAGAGCTACGACGATGTGGCTCCCATTTACATTTCTACCGGAATGCATGTGAGTCTCCGCTTTCACCAGCCTACACACTTTCTCTCTCTCTCTCTTTGAAGTGTTTCATTTTTTTGGAATCCCATCAAATACTTTATGACAGCTTCCACATAAACACTGTCCTGTAGCTTGTACTCTTGAGTTGATCCCTTTGAAGAGGAATTGTCGTCAATACAGCTTTCTCCGTGAAATGGACATCATCATGAAAACAAACTATTATTCTTTCTCATGAAACATGATTACTCGCATTCGGAGCGGAAAGTGAAGTCATAAATTCATATTTGACGTGTTTTTCTCTAGTTTTCCTCTACATATAATATTGAGTTCGTGTATCCCACATTTTAAGTATCCTCTTTCTCTCCGTTCAACCAATTTTCTCGCTCAATGGCTTTCTCCTCGTTTCAAGGCGAACAAATATACAGTGTAGGCACCGTTATTTGTCTTTTCCCGAGTTTCCAGCCTTTAGTAGAATGTGTACACTTTGAACTTCTTGATTTGAGGAAACTTTTTTTTCGCTACAAAAGCGCCTTCTGTGAATGCATCGTGCATTGAAGAGTCCACTGGGGAAAAGGGCGAAAGAGAAAGCGTTAGCCATGAACTTGATGATTATTATTATGACTTTTATTTCATTGTGGGAGTAGAGTCCCTTTCTCTTTTGTAACAAAGGGAAAATGTACTAACCTTTTGTAAGCTCGAAGAATATTTTTAGGTGTTCCCTGTTGCGAATGTAGGCCTTTTGCGAGGAATGTTTTCCCTTTGTGTTTTGATGAAACAGGAGACAGAAAAGGAGAACAAGAGGTCTCGGAATGTCGGAGCTCAAGGGATGTAATTTTCGAGTGTCTGCACAGAGTCATTTACGTCCTTTCTTGCTTTCTCTAGGGGCTGCATATGGAGTGGAGCAACTCCGGAGAGTTTCTCGCCGTCGCTGGCTCGAGACCTATTGAGGTCCTCCACGAGAACGGGAGTCGGTTGAAGGAGTACTCCAACTCCCTCCATGTGTACAACCACCAAGGCGTTCGTATTGTCAACATTAACATTCCTCACGTCTTGGTGAGAGAAAACAAGAAAAAACTTTCTCCAGTTTAAATAACATGATTTCAATAGATGATTTTATTTTCTGAAAACTTTTCCAGTCACCTGTGACGTCCATGACTTGGGGTCACAACGACAAGCGCATTTTCGTCGCGACCGGGAAGCTGGTTCACGTCGGCTGGGTGTCCAAACGAATCGCGAGCTTGCAGCTCTTGTGTCGCCTCGCCATTTACAAGTCGCTCAGCACAGAGACGTGCGTGTCGCATTTGCCACTGCCCCTCCCTGTTCGAGCTTTAATCTCATCCCTCCACACACAAACCATTCCGGTAAGCTTCACCTTTTCGTTGGAGATGGTGTGGAAAAAAGAACCTTGAACATGGCTTTTGTCTGTAATACCGCCACCCCTCCTTTACCTTTTGAATGACTTTCTCATGGTCATTTGTACTCCATTTTCTCCAGAACCATGTAAATGGGGTGCATACCGAAACTCAGACTCTCATTCTTTCGTCGTTAGTTGTGCATCTACTCAGGCCACCCACGTCAAGCTTCTACTTTTTATGCGGGGAGAGTTCCTAAAATGGTTCCACTTCTCTCTGCGTGTTGACCATGTGCGTTTTATTGGTCTCTAAGAGGAAATTAGAAAGCTCGTTCTGGGATCCCTTTCTCTGATGCTTTCACTATACTTTTTATTCCTTTCCAGTACTATCTCGGATAATGATGATGATCGTAATACAGGGAGCATATCAAAAGATATACTTAACGCTACCCCATTAAGCATCACACTGCACTGCTTTGGAGGAGGATAGTCTATCGATTTTCTAAACTGTTATCTCCGTCGGCCAACAGGATCTGTAAAAAAATCCTTTTCTTTATCCCATTGTTCACTCAATGTTGTGTCCTATGGGTATTTTTTATGGGAGATTGTCCCCGATAAAAGTTTTTTAAGTCTTTTCTCTCTCCACATAAAAGATGACCAAGCAGAATAGAAAGAGTTGTGGAGGGCACGGACTTTAGGTACTTTAGAGAAAGCACAGACCTTGTCTACTTTCACCGTACACCATTATTCCATTTATTCCTGTCATCCGTTTTGATCTGTATTATTACGAAATGATGTACACTATAATTATATTTTTCGACGAATTATTCTATACGTATTAGTCTTTAAATACAGATTTTTGTGAGGTTACGCTTCTATTTGGGAATGGGACAATGATCCAATCTTTTTTTTCACAGTCCCTTCTGCAAAACATCAAGGATTTGCGGGATTTCGTGACTCACCCTCCGAACGGGAATCTGCGTCTCTACTGTACCATGATTCGGCACGATGATGACGCGAACCAAAGTCCTGGAACGGCATACACGCTCTACCTCGAGTATCTCGGAGGACTAATCCCCATCCTCAAAGGGAAGAGAACTTCGAAAATCCGACCTGAATTCGTTATCTACGATCCGCAGGCAACTTCTGATGGTAACGGAGAAAAAGAATCCACTCAATTATTCCGCGTACTATGTCTACCTGTCCTTCAATGGATTCCTTTCTGTGAAATAATAAAAAAGGAAGCGTTTAAGTATTCAGGTCGTTTCCTCTTTGTTTCTGAAAAAAAACTGTTGCAGAGCGCTGCCTAGATTTCGTGCAGCCCGGACCCACTGAAAAATGTTGTGGGAGTGATGGAAGTTGCTGTTGTGCTTGCCACTGCACCCAAAATAGCCACCATCATCAGTATTCTGAGAGTCATCCTGGAGGAGCTACCTGCTCATCAACGTCCATCTGTGGGAATGGCTCGTCTCATCATCAACCACAACAAAATGGTCACAATACGAGTAGCAGTAGTAATACAAGCACGATTGGAAGCTCTGCGGCGTCCCTGGGTTTGGGCTTTAGTGACTCTTCGGAGTCGGAGGATGTGGAACTCTGTGCGAGTCCAAGAATGCAGAGGAAGCGCTACCGAAATCGGCAGCGGGAGAGGGAAAGATTGCTCGAGAGGGAACGTGAGAGGGAGTGGGAGCGGACGAGGAGTTCCGTCCACCTCATGCCGGAACCTGCTCACCCCCACCAGTTGGTGTACAATGATGTCCTCCCGGAAGCGATTCGGTTGGTGGAGGTCACCTCAAATATTTGGGGGACCAAGTTCAAGATCCACGGGGTGTCTCCGTCCCTCCCCCAGAATCTCGGGCAGGTCACGTACAAAACGAGCCTGCTTCATTTACAACCCCGTCAGATGACTTTGCTCATCACGGAGTTGAGGGATGATCTTTTGTTCACCCCCGAGAATCTTTTGGTGCCCGGCGCGTTTCTCGATGAGGACGAGGAAGATCTCTCCGTGGTTGTCGGGCCGGAACCTTGCTCCTCGTCGACTTCCTCGAACCAACATCATCACATGCAGAATGGGGCGGTGATCATGCAAAATGGGATGGGAGGGGGTGGAGTCCGCGGGGATGTTTATACCGGAGCCAATGTCATTTACCACCCTCAAGGTGTACCAAGGGGGGAGGACTCGCCGCCCATTATTTCTACGAGTCGTTGCTACCTTCAGTCCGCCAGTCAGAGTTCCAGTGGGGTGAGCACTTATACGGCGAGTCCTGGAAGTAATTACAGGCACAGCTCCACCCCTCCAGGGCCTAGCAGCAGTAGCGGGGCTAGCACGAGTAGTTGTGCGAGTAGCTCGTCCCATTTGCACTATTACGCTTCACCTTCGTCGGCATCGACGACGACGAGATCGGACTCGGCTCCTCCACTGGACTTTGATGACCAGGATGAATTCCCGTACGTCGATCTCACTGCCAATTCGGAGATTGTTTCGTTTCGGTAAGAGAAAATCTCATTTTGTGATCAACGACGAGAGCTTTCTCTGCGGAGAAAGTTCTTTTGTGTATTTGCTGAGGTTGCATATTTAATGGGTTTTTTAGGGAAAGCTTGCGCATCAATTATGAAAGTGGTGGCGGTTCTGCAAGAGAGCCCCTTGGGATCAATAACCTTGTCTCCAATTGCCGGAGCAGCATGTGCCAAGTTTGTGAGCCGACGGCTGCTATGCAAACTCCTGTCAAAGTCGTGGCGACCGTCGGCGGGGAAGGGGCCGCGGATTTGTCAATGGAGAAAGCGATGCTCAGGGTGAAGTACGGGATGACCAGGGCTCAAATCGAGAGGGTCGTTGACAACGACGGGAATGTCGGTGGGGTCGCGACGAGCACGCCGACGCCTCCGAGAAACTCTTCGAGGTCGCTGAGAAGTCCTAAAAAAGTGAGCAACTTTGGTTCTGGAGCGAGTCAAGGGATTTCTTCAAGACATCTCGGAACTCCGACTCACGGTGGCAGCCAAGTCGCAAATGGAGGCGCGGCCGTGGTTGTGAGTGCGGTACCAGTTGAAATTAACCACGTTCAAGCACCCCCTCCATCGACTCCACATCATGTCCCGTATCCGTCCTCCTCGAGACGTCATCATCACCACCACCACCCTCAACAGCAGCATCCACCACCGCTGCAACCGGTGCCGGTGACCGCGCCAATGTTTGTGCGTCGGAGCATGAGTGCGTCGTACTTAGACAATGTGGACAGGAACGTCGTCATCTCCCTCGACGTCGTGGGGAACGAGCAGGGCCACAACTCTCCTCCGAAAAGACTGATTCTCATCAAAAAGCGCGGACAAGAGGGAGGGGGCTCTCCAACGGTGGGCGGAGGTGGAGACAAGCCTCGACTCAAGGATTGGGGCAAAAGTAAAAGCTGGGACTCCTGTGACCTGAGCGCTTGGAAACAAGCGAGCGCACACTCAGCGACCTCAGCTCATCGGAGGGAGGTGGCCACGAGCTCCTGTCCAAAATGCAGGTTCCCGAGCACGGAGCCAGCGAAAAACTGTGTGACCATGGCGGAGCCTCTCCTTCGGGGGCTTCAGAGTAAGGTACCTATGACTCCAGCGAAGAGGAATGTGATGACCAACTGCTCCACGAGCAAGATTTCTGGCGGGGGTTATCTCAACGGTGGGAGAAGCCGGCAATTATTATCATCACAGGAGGACGCAATTGAAATTGTCAACGAGCCACCTCCATTTGCCCATATTCCACCACCGTCCTCAACTCCACCTCCAGCGCCACCGGCGCCCGTCCATCGAAGGTCGCTGAGCTTGTTGACCCCGTTGTTGAGGAGGAGGGAACTGATCAACGCGGCGAGACAACAGTCTGTGGATGGAACGCCAAAGCATAGTCAGAACAATAATAATGCACCAGCCAGCCCTCATCCTCATAGCTCCACCTTCATCCCACCGGGATCTCCTCAACATCAACCTAGAAGCAGTCCGTCAACCCCGGCGACCACGAGGAGAAAGCAAAGTTACCTGTCGTCTGCATCCTCCCCTTTCCGTCAGCTTTTCATTAATTCTCCCCTTCTTACGAGGAGGAAGAATAGCAAGAACAATGCGACCCCGAACCCAGGTGGCATCACCACCGGTGGGGGTGGTGGAATCAAGAGTCAACGGAGGAGGTCCATTATTGACAGCTCAGATGAGGAGGGCAGTGGCGTGAACGAGGAGGGGGTTGGGAGTGCTGGAGTGTTTGATGATAACCAGCCCCTTAAAGTCACGATCCACCATCAGTCGTCGGCGTCGGCGTGCTGTTTGTGTGACCGAGCGCCGAACGCGAATCAAGTACCTTTTGCGAACACCTCCACCCGAGATTGTGGCATTCTGCATAGGACTCAGGTTAACAAGGTGAAGTACAATCAAAATACATTTTTCAGGATTTTTTTGGGGGGTTGGTGAAAGTTTGGTGAATAACTGTTCTGCTGTGGTGCAGGAACAGAAGAGGATTCAGTACGTGGAAACATGCCCAGTGATTTTGAGCCGGAGGGAATTCCTCATGCACAACAAGGCCCCGATGTGGAACGAGAACTCGCAGGTGTACCAGCTCGACTTTGGGGGACGTGTCACTCAAGAGTCGGCGAAGAACTTTCAGATTGAGTTTCGAGGAAAGCAGGTACGTTACGCGACTTTCACTCTGGCTTTCTCTGGTTTTCTTGGAATTCATTTAATGTATTTGTGGTTTCAGGTGATGCAATTTGGAAGGATCGATGGGAGTGCATACACCCTGGACTTCCAGTACCCGTTCGCAGCGGTCCAAGCATTTTCAGTGGCGCTTGTCCAACGTCACGCAGAGACTCAAGTGATACCCTTCCCCTCTGAAAAAACGGAATCTTTCTCTTGAGGATACGATCATGTACTCTTGACAAGTCTCTCCAAGCTGGACTACTTAAAAGCGGTCAAAACGAGCCAAAAAGTAGAGGAGAAAACGAAGTAGTTAAGCAGAAGGAAAAAAAATATTTATGATAAAATTATTAGTATTTCTTTAGGGAAAGCTTTGAAAAGAAAATTGATACGCGCTAATTTTAGATCGAGTGAAGATTTTGAGGTAGACTTTTTAACTACGCGTTTACTCATCAACATTAACCAAACTTTAAGGATCTCAGTTAAAGCTTAAACGCTGAAAAAACGTAGAAAAATAAGTCTTTGATTTTATACTTGCTGGAAAAACGTTACAAACCCGGGAGAAACTCGTGGAATGTGAAAAGTCGCATTCCGAGTTTGTATTATAAAGTTTTTATTTACGATGAATACTACAAATTATACTGTAAACTACGTATTGTACGACATCCAAAAGAGAAAGTTTTGGAAAAACAAGTATACACATAAATACAGACACACAGGAGCCGAGCCAATCAATTCTGAGAATTGGAATCCACCCATATTCAAACCGATGCCCATTTTACGTCTTACAAAGCAGGAAGGAAACTACGAGATTCTTTGTGTGAGACTAGTATTTAGATGTAAAAAAAACTGCAGTATTCAGAAAGATATTGAGCTGATTCCAGCACAATGATGAAGCACCGTTCAAACATGTGAAGTCTCGTTGATTAAATTATACGGAGAAAGTAGACGATGGTTTAGAAATACGGTAGAGAATGTGCGCCTATTTTAGGGAAAGTACTGCTACTTCGCATTTTCATGCTACGATACAAATCAAAATTCAGCTTTATACAATATAATGTAGTTGTGAATACCATTTAGATGATAAGCCTTTATTATGAATGGATGGCAAAGTTTCAGGGAGAAAGCAAGCTTGATTTCACCCAGTTTTTATTACTGCTGTCACCTACAAACTTTCGCCACTCGGTTTGCTTCTAGCTGATCTTTAAACAGTTTATGGTGAACGTAGAGGATCTCCGTAGATTTGTAAGAACCTTGTAACATTTTTAGGAGTAACATCGCCCACGGAGTTGACTGAGATGCATCATCATCGTTGGAGAAGATTGGGAAATGGTTAAGGTGCTTTGCTTACATATTCTGATGACGAGGAACGTGGTCACACTGTTGTGACTCAACTTCGCTATTTTGTTACGATACAAATTTTAAATGTAAAAGAAAATCTGTTCAATCCTGAACTGTATTGGATGTACAGCAAATTAATTGGTTACAGCGTATTTTGCAAATTTGAGTAATCAGGTCAACTGTGCACTATCAAATTAGGGATATAAATAATCATATAATAGATGTTTGTGGGTTTTTGGTGGATGCAACCGTGAAATATTGTTTTCTCGCATGAAAAAATCACACTCTCACGGAGTCAATGCTTGTTATAAGAGATAATCATTTTTCACGCAATCAACAATTAAAATTATTTTCACTTCCGCATACGTATTGTGTAGTAATCACGGAAAAAAGAAGAAACTTGTTAGGCATGATGTTATGTGGGTGCATAACTCGAGTAATTTAGACAAATCCACAACAATTAAGCACTGCATACAAAATATTATGTAAATTGCACGGAATTTCTTTGATGCTAAATGTTTATTTTCGATGGGATACGTGTTAACGTGTAGGTTTGTGGTTTCCGGAAACGAAGATCTTTTGCAAAACCGACAAATTAATATTCTTATTGTTAAAAAAGTAAAAGTAATTGGGAATGGGCTTGGCTTACAAAAATTATGGAAATATTTAAATGTAGATGTTCTCCGTGTTAAATTTTGAAATTACAACAATTATTCTTATCTGTCAATGTAACACCGTCCGCTCAGTCAAGAGGAGCTGATAAATTTTTAAAAGAATGGAATTCTAAGGATAAGCCTAAGTTGGAAATGGAAACCACGCTATATAAAAAAAATGTGTAAATGTAAGGTACAGAAAATAAAATGGAAATTGTGTTGTTGTAATCAACAAAGTGAAGAAAAGACTCAATTCTTCTCACAGAATTGAGATAATATCAAACATTGATTGCCAAAAGCTATAAAAATCCAATACTTCGCATGCCGGCTTTCATCAGCGCTGTGGGTTTTATTGGTGGTGATGGCATAAAACAAAGTTTGATGGCAGATGGTATTCCAATCTCTATTCTTCCTCAACAAGAGACTCAAGAACTCACATAGCAATTCACACAAGTTCTTCACAAAAACGCCCCCCTCTTCATCAGTCATCACATCATCCATAAATCACCATTACC
>JAHZMW010000610.1:0-12187 GCA_027743745.1 Alloscopus bannaensis | reverse complement strand
CCTCCACCCTCCACCTCTTCTGAATATCTAACATTTTCAACTTCTTCAGACTCCAGTACAAGTTTGGCGAATGCGTCCTTCACTCAACCGAAGGTCTCATCGACTGAGGTGAACGGTGGCGTCCTTTACTCCAACACCGCAAAACCAATCACTTCGTCTTCGCTTGCAAAGGTTTTTAGCACGAGCCCCAATCCTCAGACGCCAAGATCCATTTCCAAAGAACCAGCAATGGTCAGAAATGAAAGTGTCCCGTTGTCCTCGTCGCCACCAATACAATTTGTGAATGGAGGGGCACCTTCAGCAGCTAGAAATTCTGTAACAAAATCGTGTGCCCGAAACGACAGCGAAGTGAGCTACTGGAACTTTGGCAACTGTTCCTCCAGTTGTAGATCAGATTCAGAGTGCGAAGGTCAGCAAGGGGAGAGATGCGTCTGTGACGGTCCTTGCGGAATGAGTTGTTTGCCGACAAATTTGACAAGTACAAAAAATATAAAATTTTTGTTCTCAAACATTTTTTTAAATGTTTCTAACTGATTATTTTATGCAATTTTTAAAAAGTGCAATGTCACTCCCCGAGGACAGTCCACAACGGGAAAACCCTGCTTGCAAATGGAAAGTTGGGGCTCTATCGATCTGAGCAATCAATCCCACACATTTAACCACAACGACAAAGTTGTCTACGAGTGCGATGAGAGCTACACGATGATTGACGGACCTCCAGAACAGCTTTGCAGAAATGGAACTTGGTTTCCCGATGCAGATGAACCGAAGTACAAAGTTACCCACAGTTTTTGGTAAGTCATTGGTCGCACATGAGTAAACGAGGTGTCTGTTATAGATGTGCATTTTCCAACACGCCCGGATTCCGCTGGATGCAGTCAGCTCGAGTGAAACGCAAAGCGATCAAGTCCGGAGGCTCTGGAAATCTTGCGAGGAACAAAGTCTTTGGTCGTGGACGCGGAAGGGGTGGAGGCGCTGCGAGGAGGACGAGGAAAAAGGGAGGTGGTCCTGATGAAGAGGAAGATGACTATGTTGCGGGTATGCAAGGTCTCTCCAGACTTTTGTGACGTATTAGTCAGTCCTCAAGAAACACTCGTAAATGAAAACCCTTTGCTATTCGTCAGAAACATTTCTCTGCGACTCGTTGGACGCTGATGAGTACATCGAGATGGAGATGGTGACTCCAGGCTCAGATGAGAACAACACGGCGACCTCAGATGGAGCCATGGTCCGAGTTTGGTGTCAGTTTGGCTACGGTTTGAATCTCCTCAATGACACGATTAAATGCGACAAAGGCATCTGGAAGCCGAAGGCACCTCAATGCAGTCCCTGTAAGAGATATACATAATTTGACTGGTACAAAAATGGTATGAAGATTTTCTGCCGAAATTATTATAGCATGCTCCTGTTTTTTGAAGTGCCTTGCAAGGTGCCGTACATCGGGCACGGAACATTCCAAGCCGGAGGGAAGCCACTCTACTTCACTGAATTGATCAAGCAAGGAACCTCCATTGAGCTAAGGTGCTCCAAAGGTTATGTCCTCAAGGGTCCGAGTAAATTCCACTGCTGGCTTGGCGAGTGGGACGTGAGTGACGCTCCAGAGTGCATTCCAGCTTCGTGTGAACTCCCGCAGCTCGACAGGGGCGGTTACAACTCCAGATTCAGGGCGACGATGGTGGTAGGGCATGGCACGGAGGTGGACTACCACTGCGACGGAGAGTTTCAGAAAATGGCTCCAGGCGGCCCGGCGAAATGCTATTTAGGTGACTGGAGGCCTAACAAGCCGGCTTGCTTTCACCCGTCGTACATTCACGGGATGAAGAATTTCACTCACGACAAGGACAACAAACTCATTACCTCCATTCGAAGGGCGTGTGGGTTGCCTCAGAAGGAGAAAGGGGCTCTCTTCTTCGTCGAAGGAAAGCCTATCGACTATGACACGGATCACATGTAAGTCTGGTACTACAATTTAATGGGGTTTGATGGGGGTCGGGTAATTTGAGTTTGGCCTTGAAATCTTGTGCGGGTTGCTGGTTCATTGTTCTAGATTCTCTCATGGAACTGAAGTCATGTACAAGTGCGCGTCAGCGAAGACGAAGAAAAATCGGTGGAAGATGCTCTGTGAGGATGGCCAGTGGACTGGGGGAATTCATAACTTGACTTGTGGTATACAAATTGTATAATACCATTATCCACTAATTGCATAAATAGTTGAAGATCAATTTTTTATCTTTTTAATATTGTTGTATTTCTCTAGAAATGAATGCCACGATAGCTGCCAATATTACGAGTGCGAAGGAGGTTCTCCGCTTGATAAACTCGTCGTGCACGTACACAAAGAAAGTCACGCATGTCGTGACATATTATAAGGATTTACAGCTTACTATGGACAACAAGGAGTTTCCGCATCTCTCCATTCTAGTAAAACTTGCACCTAATTAGTTGTTTGGAGGAAACTAATTAATTGTTTGGAGTAGTTTGGAGGATTTTTTATGAAAAAAGTGGAAATCTCTCTCATCCAGATAAATCGGTGCATCGACATAGGCAAGTTTAAGCTCAAGGGCGCCGTTCGACGCAGGTGTATATCTGGACAGTGGTTGGGCATCACTCCCAAATGTGAAGGACTCAGTCAGTACTACGACTATGGAGGTTGAAATAAACCAATTTAAAAAGAATATAGTCTAGAAATAATTTGTACTATGTCAAATTGACTCTTGTAATTTAGTCGACAAGCCACCAACGATCTTGTTCCGTTACCTGAACGGCTCGATAGTTCAGACAAACGATGGGAAGTTGATGGTGTATCCGGGGACGACCCTGCACATGGAGTGTTTGTACATTAGGAAGTTTGGAAGACCTCAATGGAACGTGACGACACTTCAGAAGTAATACCAATACACGTAGCAATTCCTGAATTTTCATATTTTTTGTGCTGTCACAGAGATATAATTTACAATATTGTAGGTCGGAAAAATCTTACCCTGAGGCTTGGACAGACGGGATTGAAAATCGGGACCCTTCCCTCGAGTACCGCTTGACCATTGAAGATGCTCAGGACGAGGATTCAGGTTCTTATAGCTGCATCAATCCTTCCAGGCATGGACATCAGGTTGATGTGATTGTGAAAAGTACGACAAAGAAATAAATTTTTGTACAAACCTTCAAGACAAGCGAGATGGCAGGATTATTACTGTTGCCCCCACTGTAATTTTTAATTGCTGACAAGCAGAGGTGGACTGCCCTCCTCTTCCGGAACGCTCTGACCTTGTTTTGAGCAGCACGGCTACAATGCTTGGCACAAGGGTTGTGTTTTCATGTAAGGATAACAACACTCTGATCGGGTTGCCGGAAATTGTTTGTCAAGCGACTGGAACATGGAGTGGGTCCCTCCCTAAATGCGAAAGTATTGACAAACTATGCTATTTTAAAACTTCAGAATACAACATTTTGCATTGCGTATACTAGAGTTTGTTGGAATGAACGTTTAATATTATGTATGTATTGTGATTGTTAGATGTGGAATGTCCAGACATTTCAATGGTGCCAGCAATGGCTCCACTGGCATATAGCTCTCTAACGAGAAATGGGACTCTCAAGCGCAACGAGACTGCTCCTCCGAAAATCACCGTGATGAGTCGTGAAGTTGGAGGCAAGGTGACCTTCACGTGTAATCAAGGTGTGAAAAATTGGCAAGCTCAGTACCAATTTGTTTAGCGCTAAACTAGTGGTATTGTATAGCATTTTTAAATTTGTTTTAAGGCTACATGATCGAAGGAGCTTCCGAGGCAGTGTGCCAATCTACAGGACTATGGTCTTCCGCCATACCTCTATGTAAAGGTAAAACCTGGAAAGGAATAATATATAGCTAATAGCTCGCATGTTATGTTTGTTAATTAAATTGCATCAAGTTTTGACTTTCTTGTTACAGAGGTTGAGTGTACTCCTCCGCGATCACCGTCAGACGGATTTGTCACTGGAAATGCTCCATATAAGGCAGGGGACCTGGCCCAGTTCGAGTGTCGACCAGGGTACATGATGGAAGGTCAGCCTATCATTGCATGTCAGGACAATGGGAAATGGTCTCGAGCTTCAAGCACAACAAAATGTAAAATGACGAGGATTGGTGCATATTTTTTATTTAATTTCATGTAAGTATGTAAATATCCATGACTCCTCTTATTGTTCCCATTTTCCAGGTGTCAAAGCTTGTACATATCCCGGCACCACAATTGGAGGGACAATATCCGCTGTGAAGTTCTACTATCCGATCGGGGAGACGGTGGAGTTTGACTGTACGGAAGGCTACGACCTTCAAGGCTCAAGAATGTTGCATTGCTTAGACACAGCCAAGTGGTCTACCTCGATCCCCAACTGCATTCCTCGAGATGGACAAATGGGTTCCCAAATTGGGTAATACACGAAGAGCCACTCCAGAGAGAATTAGAGATAGCTTATTATAATGTGAGTTTATTATGAAGTATATATAGGAGCAACAGGTATGAAGTTTAATCTGTACAACAGGAAACAGAACAATCCGATCGTACAAAGAAGATAATCATCGACCATTGTCGACGTATACGATTCTTGCAGATAACAAAATTATTCCAATTAATTACGAATTACGTAAACTAAACATATGCAACAGATATAACAGTATTGTGTCAAAAACATTTTATCTATCTACAAAGAATCCGTTCAGTAGCTTATCAAGAATACACAAAGTGAGATATATAGCTAACCATTTCCAACCCCCAAATGCATTAAATCCCATTTATCTTGTACATTCGTGTGCAAAAAAAAAATCAGTTATTATAACCCCTAGTTTTTTACAACTTGAGACAATCCATTCCAGAAAACTTGCACTTAGCGGTAAAACAAAAAAAAATGATTCGTATATAGTTTATAACTTCTAAAAACTGAAAATTTTGGGCTCGATTAGTTATCGGTGATGAGGAGAATGCAGGTGAAGTCCACGAGTTGGACTTGCCGTCGAAACAAGGTTAATTTTCTCTTCCGTAACAATGCGTCCAAATGGGACGNAATTTTCTCTTCCGTAACAATGCGTCCAAATGGGACGATAGTGGGACACTACGTCTACAAAATTATGACAAAATTATACAAATGCATACAGGAAATCCTGAATGATACAGGAGTGCAGTTTTGAAAATCAGTCATTAATAAAGAGAAAACAGCTTTTCTAAACATGGATTCGTTGTTTAAAAAATTTCCTTTCACACGATTTTCACCTTTCGTTGCACATACGGTTACAGAAGGGGTTGGTTGGCATTTACATATAAATAACTAAGATAAAACACTAATTGGAATTCCGGAGTCTGAATATGCGCTTAGCCTGCTTTATAGATATCATAAATGTTTTTAATGCGATTCTCCATCAAAACCTATCTTGTATCAAAGAAAGTAGTAACATAAACCCATACTCTCCGCTCATGTATTAAAAAGCAGCATTACAAAAAAGATCTATTCATTCTCAACGCATTTGTTGCAAATTGTAAAACGTCAAAAAATGTCTACAGGGATGCGCAAACAAGTTCAACTTAATTCACTCGTTAGGTCTCACTTTTCTACTTTTCACCATCCAAACTTTCCCTTGCCGTCCGTAGCATTGAAAAAGTGCCTTACTCATCGCAAATCGTTTTATGGCTCCCTCACTTTAATCAATATCTCTATTTTCTGCCTCCATGTTAATGTACTTATGGAATTCAATCCCATCCTTACCTACTTTTGCATGAAGTAAGCTTTACCTAATAATCGATGCATACTATGTAAAGCCTAAGGCATGAAACGCTTAAAAAACGGACAATTTTTCATTTACAACAAACCTTTCTTGATGTACTTTAAATTGCAATCCTCCAACTAAATTAAAATTGACCGTGTACTTGAAATAAAACGACACTATCCATTCCCAACTCATTTTTTGTGCGGAAATGATGAATTTTATTCCGATGGTGGGTTCTGTGCAGTCGGCTGCTCCTCACATGTGGCTGATGTGCCAGGAGGGATTGTACCCATTGGACTGGCGGTAGTCGCTACAACAAAAGATTTTGTGCACCTTCATATCTATTCAATCTGAATACATATTGATATAAGAAAATTAAACTCTTCTTATCACTTATATGTAAACTTACCACTACCATTCACACCACGGCGTCGTCGACGACGGTTATCACGACACTTGTGAAATAAAACGTAACAGCAGCAGAACACAACCATTACCGTGAAAATCAAGAAGGCCAAGCCAACTATAACAAATGGATTCTTGAGGCTGTGAAATGACCAGGAATTCGAATTAAACTCGTAGAATAATTAAAATTGTACCAAGTCCCATCAGAAAACAATGGTTTTTTAACGTACTTGAATTTTCGGCTACAGTCGCAATGCGAGTTTGCTCCAACGCAAGCAGTAAATTCCGATCCTGCGTCGTACTTATTACAAGCTCTACAACAGATGCGTTGCCCCGTATTTAAATGTCACTATTTATGTATCTTGTTTTTGTAATAGCCATCATTATTAGCTGGTGGATATGTGAACAAGGCAAACTTACACGTTGCAGTACTTTGCACAATTCCAGTTTGGGTGTTCCATCTGAATGCATGCCAAAGGGACGGGTTGTGTCGGAAATTATTTTATTCAAACCGGAAAGAATAATGGTTATCGTATATTTAAATATTATTCATTTACTAGTTCCTTGTCATTTATCTCCAAATAAATGTGGATGTTCGCAAAATGCGTTTCTGGAACAGCAAATTTACAAACTGAACTGAGGGTTAAGCGCTCTGAATAAACATTACATATAAAACGATTTATCTACACCCTATTCTCCAATATCAATCAATAATCTGCTACCTCTAAGGATAGAACTTGGTTCACTCACTCTAATCAGGAATATTCAATTTTTTCATATCACATTCGAAATCCATGGTTCTTCACTTCATGTCGGAACACTTTGCAAGATGGTCACGAATCAAAACAAGCCAACATTGATTTACACGGTATGTCTTTTCTACTCACGCAATTTTATGAATTCATTATGACGTACATTACATATAGAAAAATGACGAGTTTGACGACTTCGAATCGTTGAAAAATTACGACACTCTTTACAAAGGATAGGCTCAACAATGCAGTTTATGTTAGCAATTTTGCATGACCAATGGGTCCTACGATATCTGCAATCTCTTGTGGACTTAGGTACAATTAGTCAAGGAACGCTACTTCAAGGAAGACTTTCCTGGTCTGTCGGTCCAAACGTGACAAGCGTTATAGGAGTAGTTACTTCTGGAACTGCAATAAAAATTATGTGACTAGTAAATTAAAATAATATATTAAAGTTTGATCACACCCAACAATAATGATATATGTGGAAATTCGTACCAGTCTTAATTTCTTTGCTTCCTGCGCCGGCACGTCGACGCTGCCAGTAACCTTTCCAGTAGCAAAGATAGCATAAAGGGACGGTTAAAAAGACGATGAATGGGATAAGAGATAGCTTCGATCCCAGCGCAAACGGGCTACACCTGAGAACAATGTTAGAATAAAAAATTACTGTACTACCTATACAATATGTACACAAACCTGAAGGTCTTTTCGAATCCAACAGTTACAATCAGATTTTCATTTTTATAAAATACCGGTAAAACATTATAATTGGGTTACATATCATCATCATCCATTGCTTTCTTAAAAAGCAATGCTCGAAAATATTTCTTCACCAATAAACTGCTGATAATTATTGTAAAACGTAATATGATTGTATGCGTACGATTTGTCACGTCGACTGTTACTCAACTGGCCTGCTGCAGGTCCACAGCAGGCCCACAGTAAAACAAGAAGTGCAAAGAGTTTTTCGAAACTTGCCAGGGGCACACTGATCACTGGTCGGTAGTGCATTTTTATGCCTAATGCATGGACGTGAGATAACTAGATTAATATAAAATGTCACCCCAGTTTCAGCCTTTAATCACTACATATCTTCAACTGCAGAACTGATTTAATATGTATGTTCTCGCTTTTCTCAAAGTTAGCCAGGAAAAAATACCAAAATTCAGAGTATACTAATGACGTTTTTACCCATGGTCATTGCTTCCTCAGTAACTCATTCACCACCATTTCACCTTGGCAAGCGTTTAAGCTGCAGCATTTTCATATTTATTGTCATTATTGTGAACATTTTAATTAGCAACGGAAATTAGAGGCTGATTTTATGTGGTTGATTTTTTTTTCTTTTTACAAAACGTGTTGTTTTTGTGCGTTTATTAGATAGTACATCAAGTTACATCATAAATTTTGCTTAACATCAAATCACAGAGTCCACAAGAGAAACTTTGACTGCATTGCTTTTTTGCGAGATTCATTTGTACCGAGTATGTATACTTTGGTTCAATTTTAGCAAAACAGTCTACTCCCAACTGGTACAATCCATTCCAACTTTACGTTACTCGTATTAATGATGGCATTTGCTCTGAAAGTAAAGCCGGTTTTTTCTCCAACAGAAGTCACTTTATTTCCGTGTCCGTGATGTTGTAAACACTTGTACAAAGCGAAAACGTGTAGCTCATTGTTGAAAGTATTGTTCGACTGGATTGTCAAGTGTTCGGAAAGGAATTGTCACTGCTAACTTATAAACGACATTCTTGTTGCATCACTGTTCCTAAAAGCTTTCCATTCATGAGATCACGGCTAAGGAAGCTATAGTTTCAATCGGGGCTACTTGGGAGTCCCAAGTTGGGACTTCATATGTTGTATGTGCAACATTCTTTCGTGTATGAGTTCATTCAATCTCATTCATGATACCCAGATAATAATGTAAAAACGCAGTACATATGGGCTTCTTAGCCTGCAACATTCCAATAAGCATTTAATTTAAACCCTATTAGGAATTCATGGTTTTGGTCATAGTCATGATTATATTCACAATATAAAATTTTAGTTGTACAATATATAACCAGCTTTAACATATAAACAAAATCCACACAAGTAATGCGTTACGCATTATGCGTATCTACACATGCATGCTTCTACATATTCCATACCCTTTGTGGAGTTGAGTTTCTCTTTACTGAATACAGAGGAACGAATAATACAAAGCAGGGACCGCGGAAGCTGTTGGGTCCCAACGTCGGCCCAAACGCCATATTATAACAAGCACTGCTATTGTCTTTTTTGCATTAATATATAATATCCCCCCACGTCCGCGGTGTTTGATACACAGACAGACGACACGGTGACAAATGACTAAATAAGAAGAAAATGACACATCCTATTCACGGCTATACGTCTCAGACTTGTGCCTGGATGGTGCCTGGATGGCATGGCAAGGCACATAATATATGTACATTATGTACTACATAATGATTCAATGATGATATGAAAACTTATCGTTATCATAAATTAACGTTTTGGTACAATAAACTGAGCTCTGCTTCAGTGTCAGATCTTAGAGGTATGTGAGGCACCTCACGTTTTAAGTGACTTAACGTCTTTCTGCTGCGGCTTCTTTCTTCGAACTTCTGAAACGATTTGTTTGAATATGACATTCATACATCATGCAAGCATCGTGTATTATGGTAAAAATACAAATATTTTCCCATATTTAATCCAGCAAACAAAGGTTCCCTTCACGCGCGTTACACTAGCCAGCAAGCCGGCACACAAATTCCCATTTGGTACTCTGCCAGCACTCAGCAGTAAGAATAGCCGCGTGTGTGGTCTGTAGAGCTCGAGTAGGGCGAATGCGAGAGTGCATTAGGTATGTGCACATACAGCTCTGTGTTGACGAGGAACGTTGTTCATGTGCTCTTACCACAAGTTGTGGTCCACAACCAGGATAGAAGAACATTACGTTTTTGTCTTCGGATCTGGAACAACAAACATTTATCTCATTTCAACTTTTTACACGTAATTTTTAGTGTCAGAGTACTCTCGAACAGCAACGTTTTGTCATTCTACGATTGTGCGTTCGAAGAATTCAGACTTTTTCAGAAAAGCAAATTTTTAATTTCTGATTTAAGCTTTGCTTCATTTGTGGTTGCTGGGAGTGCGGACGTCAGTTTTAATTGTGAAGCCGAAGGTAATGTTGAATGTGGTGGAGTAATTGAATATATTTCCTGTGCTGGAAATTTGTTGTATTTTTCAATTGTTTAATTGTTGTTCAGCCAATATTGTCAAGTCCGGGTGTATATTTTATTCTTGTTTTCAACTTAGGTTTGACAAGGACAGGAAGATTGCTGGTTGACTGTGAATCACCAGTGACGTGAAAACTGAACAAGACAAGATGCCTTCAATAATTAAACTCCAGACGTCGGACGGAAAGGTTTTTGATGTGGATCTTGAAGTGGCGTGCTTCTCGAGCGTAAATACGTTGACCATTCCGATTTAATTGAATTTTTGTCGTTATTGTAGTTAATTAATTGGATTGAATTAAGTTGAGGCGTTGGAAAGATTGTGTGATGCGACATTGTATCTAGAGCGAAACGGTTTTAATGCTGTATGGTTTAGAGGAAGATTGAGTGTTTGAACACTTTAAAAGATTTATAATTTATTTTTTGTAATTATTAATTGTAGGAGCACCCGGAACCGCAGCGATCTGATGACGATTTTGAGGATAAGTGCTTTGTTCCTGAGTGGGACAAGGAATTTCTCACGATGGAATACTTTACGTTGACTGAATTGACTCGAGTATGTACAAAAACTTTAATTTGTTAAATTGTAATTAATGCCACTATTGGTGTGCTTTGGTGCAAATTGAACTTTGAATTACTAATCGAACGTTTTATTCATATTCTGCTCGTTTATGTAGGCTGCAAATTTCCTGGACATCAAAGGCCTGCTAGATGTGTGCACCTCCACCATCGCAAATATGATCAAGGGCAAAAATCCTGTTGAAATTCGTGAAATTCTCCACATTCGAAACGACTTTCTCGACAAAAGGGAACAGTAAAATGGGGAAGGGGATAAAGATGGCCAAAATTCCTTATTATGATTTCAAAGCCAACAGTTACAAATTATATAATCTATTTTATATAAATCATAGGTTAATTATTTCTATCGGGTTAATCTGTTTTGACAATGAACGCTTCTTATGTACTTCATGTGATTACTAAGAGAAAACAGACACGGTACCTGGTTTGAAGTTTACTGATTGGTTAGTTAAGTACTACTTGAGCGCGATAGAAGTGGGTAGGTACATATGTATAGCTAAAGACGAATTGTCTTCATATTTTTCATAAATTGCAATCACTATTACGTTTTGTAGTGTTATCGTAAAAATGAATTGTAAAGTTGTAGTGGGTCTTGTATTAAAAGTTCTGTACCGTTTAAATTGTTAGTTTGTTTGTTACTTTGCCGTTTAGTGCAATATTAATTACTTGTAGGATGAAGATCGTACTCACAACTTTTTTACTCAAACAGCAATGAAGATTAATGAAGCTCAATAATTAAAAGTCTAGTAATCGTTTCAATTGTTTTGTTTCTGTACGAGTTTAGTTCAGTTTAATAGTGACGACAGGAAGTATTCGAAACCCCGATGCTTGATGCTTTTGTCTTAATACTTCTGCTGGGGTTAGGGTTACGATATCGTCTGAGTGTAGCTTTGAGATAAAACCGAATTTTCAACAACACATAATATCATAT
The DNA here is from genome assembly GCA_027743745.1 of Alloscopus bannaensis. NCBI lineage: Eukaryota > Metazoa > Arthropoda > Collembola > Entomobryomorpha > Entomobryidae > Alloscopus > Alloscopus bannaensis. The sequence goes on along the minus strand of JAHZMW010000610.1, from coordinate 538 downwards.
AATTAGTTTGAAATTCCAGGAATATCAGGAAATTATGAAAACTAGAACTCACATTTAGTTAAGAAAGCAGGAAATTCATACTTGCAGATGATTAAGAACAAATACTCGTACATGTTTAGTACGAGTAAACCAACCAACGAGAAAACTGAGACAAGAAAGTACAAGCTATGAGACTGCCGGTGGCTATTGATTGCAGTAAGATGTGTAAGCATCTAATCGATTCACAAAATTGTACGATTATTGTGTTGTTAAAGATACTCAATTTTGATTCTATGAGTTTAGACGCATAATTATTAGTGATTAGTCAGAAAGGCGAGTGTATTTTGGTCGGTTATGCAGTGCAAGGCATGATGAAAATACAATGAAAGTTTTGAAAATCTCAAGCGTTTAAAATTTACTGACATTTCACTACAAAGTATTCTTTAGTATGTATTTTTAAAACTCTCTGTCCAATTTACGAAAAAACTAGAGTCCACACCCATTTCGATGACACAAACTCCTGACCCGGCAGCGTCACCTCAATGTTCGGCCCAACTTG
>JAHZMW010000609.1:0-12099 GCA_027743745.1 Alloscopus bannaensis | reverse complement strand
AAATGGCTGCTGACGGAAGAGTATGAAATACAATTACAAATACAGCTCGGAGAAAGCGTACATTGTACATAATTATGAGACTGTGCACACTGCACAGTGCTATTTTCCTGCTTTTAATGTGAGGTGATGTACAATGTACAACCGAAACGAATACGAGTTCTCAAATTTGACTCAATTAAATTAGTGGAGTAAATGTACATACCTAAATGCTGTTCATGCAACTTAGATATAAAAAGGACTGCTTGTAGGAACCATGCTTTTCCATTTTTTAGAGACATGAGAATTTAGGAGAAAATCATGGGCCTTTCTTTTTGCTACTGGTGAAATCATTAGCAACTACATATATGGCACATGGGGCACATACCACACATAATACCGATTTTTGCATGAATTATTTTTAGAATTTCCAAAAGGTTCATTTAGAAATTTTCAAACCGCTCAATGACATTTAAATAATCAGGCAGTAACCTAATTTACCTCGAAACATTCATATTCATACATTGTCTAAAAGACCGGTTTTGTGTATTTTACATAAGACTCATACACGACTTTCTTCCGGCAACAGAATCTCCCTTTTGATAACACAGCCCAAAGCTCACACTCAACTTTTTGGTACAGAATATCATCATAAAAGCAACTCTCGCAGATTTGCAAATCTGTTTCAAAGAATTGAAATAACGGTTTAGAGAAGATTAGTCAAGATCTTACCGAAATTTCACGTTGACTCTACGCCAGCTTCTTGTAGACAAGTAAAATTATACATTGTTTTGCCAGAAGACAATTATGAAATCTACTCACCAGCAAGCATTATATCTCGTCGCGCATGCTGCAGTCCAAGATTTGCAAAGCTAAAGTGGAGAGCAGAAATGTTACTGGAGGAGTAAACACTTTTGTTCGACCGTTCACAGATTCAATGCTCTGGACTAATAGAAAAACATATCCTTGAGATAATTATAATCCTATTTTGCGAACAAGTTTTCTTCTCAGTTTCAGCAAACCCTTCTGAGGTACTTTGTTCACACCACTACAAATTTAAAACCATGATTTTCTTCACATAAAACTCTCCTCAATTGTGTGACAACACAAACGACCTATAGATTCACTAAAGGCACCGTCATCGTCGCGATGTATTTTCTAAATAGCACCTTTTCAGAATGCCTATAAATTACAAGACATATACGACAAACATGTAAAAACTCATTAAAGCATCATCATTCCACACAAATTCGTAATTAACATGACATGCTGTTGTCTATTCTGTCCTTTATCTTGCCAGGAGAAATGTTATTCCTAAACAATAATATTGTTATCACGTGTACAGTGAAAAGGTTCGTCATGAGCAGATACCCATTAAAAGGGGAAATGAAAACTAGGAGTTTTTGACAAAGGAGGATGTGTGGGCATATATTAGAGAATCTGTTTTTCTGAATTCATAGCAGAATTCAAAGGATTGCCGACTTTTCAAATCAAGTACTCCGACAAAACTGACTTCCGCCTAATTAAATGAATTGTTTGAATATAATGACATCTCGTGTCTTCTCTCACTTATCAACGATCGAACTATACCTCTCAACAGGGATCACCGAGCAGCAAAATTCTGTCTAACAAAATGCTTGTGCTCATCACAAGTACTTTACTTCACATCCCTTATTGTTGCAGGTAAATGGCAAGTGTCCAAACCAGGACTCGATTACAACACTTCAGATTTAGTGAAGCTGAGTTATGATTTCCACAAATGTGAAAGTTATTGATGGCGACGGTGGAAAGTACAGTATGAAAATCCATGCAAATCACCAATTTCACACCGTACTTCTGACTGCTTTTCTGGGGGAGGCTTGCAAAAATCATTGTTTCCTTTGAAAAATTAACGCTATTTAAGTTATTGAACAGAATGCAATTTTATCAGCATTAGTAGTGCTTTATAACTGTTTTATTAGGCTTGAAATTCAAGGGTAAAGGTCAGCAGTTGTTTTACTGAAACGAAAAAACGGGTTTGGTCTGGACTTTCACCCAGACATGCAACATGACTAAGGTTCACTGAAGACTTCCATGAAGTCGTACAGCGTCTGTTTCTTGAAATAGAATGCCAAATAAAAATATAGGTTTCTTCAATATGTTTTCACTTTCTGTTCCAATTCTGACATAAAATCTAGAACTCGAGGAACATATATGACATAATACGTCAGACGTACCTTGTCACTTATGTTATTTAATCCATTTCAATTTTAATGGATACAGCCGTTTCCGTCCAAATTGCTTGGTGTACGTCTATTTTTATGTTTGCAACATGCCAAATAATATGTACTAAAACAGACATTACGTCAAAGATGGATTGATTTATTGTGTAGTTTATTTGTAAATAGTAAAAAATCAACGGGGCTTACTGACAAAAGAACCAGAGGAGATACAGTGATGAATAGGTATATTATTAGGCTATACCACTACTGCTGAACTACATGAGGTTAGGATTAAAACCCGGATAGTCCCAAGGTTCTGGCCTGTTCCCGCAATCAACCTGAGAGGGCCAATTGCACGTTTCCGATTTCGGATCAAAGACAAGCCCTTGGTTGCACATGCGGTGGACGTAAAACCTCCCTGTGCAGACTAAAATGAATACTTTTTAACCCACCTTCGCATACTAAATTAATTAATTAAATAAAAGCTATAATTAAATTAAACCATAGTAGCAGGAGCAGTCCTCCGGGTCTGGCTCGTACCAATTCTGCATTTCGTCAGGTCCACACTCGACAATCCTTGGGAAGTCCTTGGACAACGAGCTCTCCACATCCTTCACCGGCTGCAACTTGGAAATGTCGAGGAAGCCTCCGCTATACCCGTCATCGCCACCCCAATAATCCAACCCTGCAGTGCATCATAAATTTTATAAAATTCTTGTTTAATTTTCTGAGAATTTATACGTTTGATAAGGTTTTAAATGTACTAGCTCGTACACTCGTAGACAGTCGTACACTGTCCATTGGAAAAAACCAGGAAAGCGATCACGACGACGTGAGATCCCTGAATCTTCATTTCAGGGGGCAAATTGAGAAATTTTGATATTGTCCTTGTAACTGAGTATTCCTTCCGGAGAGAAATAATATTAAATGTAAAATGTGCCGAGTTTTCTGTTAGTTGTCATCTTCTGACAGTATCCTTTAATAAAAAAACCAATATCCCTCTTTTTATAGGACGGTGACATGAACAGTGGACATGAACAGTGGAGACACTTGTAATTCATGCTCAGGACAATAATAATGAGCGAGTTACGAGTGGTGAGTAGGAAGAAGACCAACCTACGCGTAATTTTCATGTGCTGAAGAGTATTCGAGGCTTAGCCCCTTCCCTTTTTTGGTGACAAATTTTTCCTATTCTAATGATTTAGGTATGTTTTTGAAGAAAAACATTTTTAAGCCGAGCCCTTTTAAGTCTGCTGCTCCACATTATTGCAAGAGGTCCAATTACGTTGAGTAGGAAAAACTCGGAATCGTTAAAAATAGAAAAGCACAGGCATTATGTTGGTATTACTGTCAATATGGATTTTTTCTAGTGGATACGTATTTGTAGGAATGACAGAAAGGGTAAAAAATCCCCCAAAATTCCATTTTTAAGCAGAGTTTAAGCAGAGTTCAATTGTCCTCTTATTTCCTAGAAGGCTCATGAAGGCGGCACTATTCCCCCTTAAATTATTTGGGGATACACACACGTTATATGAGTGTATGACTCGACTCTTTTTTCATACGTACAAGCTTTTATCCAAACATCTGCATACAATGTATTTACAGAAAGGAGTTTCTGGAATGAATATAAACTTTTTGAAAGAACAAAATTTTGTCATTTGTAGTAGCCTTTATTAACCATCATGTAGATTTAAATTTGCAACAATAAAGAACAAAAGCAGTCGTGACAATCAATGTTGAAAACAGCCAAACGTTGTATATAAGTTTGCCTCTCCTACACATAATTATGAACTTCGTGTATGTTTTTTTACAAATGAACATTAGTTTTAAGTGTCAAATCGACATTCTGCACATCCTATTCCCATTTCTTATATCATAATTGAAAACGGCACAAAACTAGAATAATGTGGAGAAAAATTACTTGATACTTGTTAGCTGAAACAGATGAAGTACACTCATGTTGCTTAATATGTAATATAAAAAATGTCTAATGAAAATTGGATCAAAAAGAAAAACCTCCGGTACACTACGCTGTTAGGTGTTGACAACTAAAACACAAATCAGAATAATGTCAATAAAGCCTATCCTGCGCTGGTTGCATTCTTTGCCCCAATGCTGGCCCTCTGAACGATTAGCTTCTTATCACCGAGCTGCATGCCATTGAGTCCCGCTATCGCCTAAAATCAGAATAATGTCAATAGAGCCAGTGTTACATTAGTTAATTATGAATGTTTTAAATTTGTAAATAATATAGCACCAATTTTTATTAACATTACGTGATCTGTTATTGACACATCTGCATACTCGCAAAACGCGTAGCCCTTGGATAAACCGGTGGCGGAGTCCTTGACCAAATTGAAAGCCCTCAGCTTCCCAAATGAGCTCAGTAGTTCCTTGACCTGTGTACAAAGTCATCGGATTAGACACTACTAATGTCATATATTCAATTTCAGGCTAATTCTAAACAAGTGTCCAAATATCATGATGAAGACGTAGGAAGTAAGAGATTTTATCCAAGAAAGTGAGTTAATCAGACAGAGCGACGACACCCAAAGAAGATGACAGTGCTAAAAACCTGAAATGCATTAAACTGTAATTTTTTGTTCCCCTGAAAAATTAAAAATACCTGCAAAAAACACATGCACATATTCTTCTCTCTGCAATAAAACAGTCACTTTTGTCTCACAACAGCCACTAGAAACGTTTTTGTCAAGTGATGCAGAATACAACCCTCCGCAACGTTGCCGATGACCCAAAGATAACGTGGGGAAAACTGTAAAAAGGTTAATTGGGGCGAATGTTTGTGTGTGCTAAAACTTTCTCTGAAAAAAAATGTATGCGCCGACACTCGATCGTGACACTCGCGAAACTGTAAACGTTTGATTGAACACCCTGAAAAGAATTCCTGCAAGAGAAAACCTGTGGGCAAACACATTTTTCTACTTTCTTCGTCATCATAACAAATACCACCACACTTACCGGCTCAAGAGACAAGACACACAAGAGATCACACAGAGTACTGTTGCCTTCCTGTGCTGCAAATTCATCGAATTTGTCATACGTGTAAAAAATAAAGTTTTGTAAAAAATACTTGCCTTTTGTTCTGAGATTTTTGAGTAACATGGGACTCTTTAAGTAATTGAGAATCGTGAGAGGAGCCGCTCTGCCCATGCTTTCATTTGCAATACGCTTATATTGCATTTGCCCACTAACCTGGGCTACAAGGGAACGGAAATAAAGTCAAACGGGTTATTACAAATCGTTTAACACAGACCAATTCTTACAAACTAAAACTAGTATTGTTTCGCAAATATCGTACACACGCACACTACAAGGCCCTAACCGAAAATAGGAAATAGATGATTAAAACCTAGTACGTCAGAGGCCCTGCCTTCAAACTAGTAAACCTATTCTACACCGATGCAATAGCTGTCTAGTGGCTACCTGTAATTTTTCTGACAAAAAGTGCTCACAGCAATTTTATCTATCATTGATAGTGTATGCAACCATAATGCAAAGGACTGTTAGAGATTACTCGTGGGGATTTCGTCTATAGAGTATTGGTAAACAGGAAAATGTCTAGTTCCTATTCCAGCAGAGTAAATAGTAATGACGATGACTTATGATGACGTGCCTAACAGTGTCTATTGAATTAGAAGCAACGAACCTGGTCTTCATTTAGATAGTTGGGCAATCCACCGATAAATATTTTGTGTGGACTGTCAGGCACTATGGTGCTGACATTGGATCCTGAAAATTAGTAAAATTAACCAAATTAGAGTGTGGTCAGGGTATTATATATCTGCTAAATTACAGATTCAACTCTAGAATCAAAACTTACCCCCTTGTCCAACATGAACTGGGTCAATTCCTGGTGTAGGTTGATAATCATGTGGTCTTCTAATTTTCAAGCTTTGTCCTCGAAAGTTTATTCCGTCAAAAGCCATCGCTTGGGTTGTTTCATCAATGGATCGAAACTGAAACAATCAACAGAGATAGATACACTAGTCTAGTACTTAATTTATACGCTCAATATTAGAAAATCGTATCAAGTACATTGTTAACGATAAAAACTAGTCTTACCTCTAAAAACGCAAAGTTTTTGTCCAAGTTAACCTGACAAGCCAAAATTGGATTCCCAGGAGCTTGAGCAAGTCCAGAAAGGTGCATTTGCTGATTGAAGAAGTCCATCATTTCCTCTTCAGTTATTCCAAAAGGAATGTTCCCCACGTATAAACGTCTTGCCTGCACAAAACGCATTCAAAACAAAAACAGTGAAAAACGCAATTCTATATCGTAGCTAGACAATTTAAAACCGCTTAAAATCTTCACCAACCTGTCTGGTAACTGTCGAACCCACCACTGGTACAGCCGCCTGAGGAGTGTCCAAAATTAAATTCGCAGGAATTTGTCCTGCAGCTGAAAACGAAAGAATATATTCAAAATGTCAAAACTGTTCTTATATTTGAACACAAATGCTAGTGTTTTGAGTTTACACTATTTAAAATAGTTAAATACCTTGCATAGCCTTGTATTGCATGGGAGTGATGTGTTCGAAACCCGTTGGAGGTCTGTCCCACCAAATAGATGCCTTCCTCCTTCTCGACACTCTCGGCTGCTCGATCCCGTCGTCTCTCCCTCGAGAGCCACTTCGTTTGCGGGCACGATACTTCTCTTTGTCCTTGTCTTTGTCATGTCGATCCCTGGACTTGGAACGAGATCTCCTTTTCCTGTCAAGCCTCTCACGGTCGCCTCGATCACCACGGTCCCTGTCTCCACGATCTCTGTCACCACCTCGTGGGGATCTCGACCTGCTCCTCTTTTTCCTGTCTGCAACAACAAATAGCAAAATATTTAGTGAAATAATTAAATATTTTCAACGTTTGAAACCTGGATAACACACTCACCATCTGAGCCCATGATCACGTCAAATTGACTATAAAATCCCTTATCAAGGAAAAAGGACCGCACAGGAGAGCTGTTTTTGTGAATGAGACTCGACGACCAACTCCGGTGATAGTTATTTGATTACTAAAAAGTTAATTCTATACTGATATTTTCCTACAAATATTTTATCCCTGCCTTGAAAGCTTAACTTTATTACGCTAACTAATACTCTTGAAATCAACGGTAAGTAATTCAATTAATTATTATTGCGATGTCACTTAGTCAACGCAGTATTGGAAGTGGTGTGGAAGAATTTAGTTTGTGTTTTCAAAAAAGAATCTCAAATCTGAATCAGCCAGGCCAACAACATAGGCAAGATAGCCCACAACGAAGCTTCAATGATGCTCCTATACCGCTCCATGTTAATCGCGAATGTTGCTTTGTGTGTGGTGTCTTTTCAATTTTAGCGTGAACATCCCATGTGCTACCCTCCTGTGCAGGGGTAAACACCGTAAACTCTCTTGTTATCACGCGGACGCATGAGCAAAAACACACGCTTTGCTTGTAAATTTGTGAAAATGGTAAAAAAAATGCCGGTGTGCTTTTAGAGATTTTACGTGACGTGGTTATTTCAATGGAGGTGTTTGTGCATGCACTCACTCAGCGAAATGTGCATTGAAAAACATACAAACAATACCCAACAGCTCCATAAAAAGTTGTGGACTTGAAGCTCGATTTTTTCTATCTAAATTAGGGTTATCATTATTGCTTGAAATCAGTGCTTATCTCGTTGTTGGGTTTTAGACTGGTGATGAGCGACCGGAAGTTGTGCTTCTTCGAAGTGGCAACTGGATCAGCGAATCTTAAGAGATTCAGGGAGGGATGAAGAATTTCAGAGGGAAGCCTCCAAATATTCTCGGCTCTGAAGACGAATACTACGACGACGACGACGAGGACGACGTTGACCTCGACGACGACGACCTGGAGGGCTCGTGGCAAAGTATACATTCTTCGGACGGACTGCCAGAGTTGGCTGACTTGCCGGAGTCCCCAGACTCTGCAGGTGCAGCAGAGTCTGTAGAGTCACCAGAATCTTCAGATCCTGAAATGGAACCGGCGGAACTTCCTCCTCATGAAAATGACGGGGATGGCCCAAGCTACATTCCTGGAGAGCGGCTGGAGTGGACGCGACAACGAAGGGCAGGGGCATATTCAACGATCAGAGTTCGCGAAATTAATGGGGATGTTCCTGACGAAGAAGGGGGTCCGACAGTTCAGTACGCGATTTCTTGGGACGTGCCTTTCGAAGTGTTTCAGCAACAACGAGAACAACAAAGAGGGACTACTACTGGAGGTGGTGGCGAAAGCGGGGGTATTTCTCCGGGACCTTCGCGGAGACAAAGTAACATTTTTGAGGAGCCGAGTGCTGCTGAGAATGGAGAAGAAGGGAGTAAGCAAAAGCCTGACAGTCGGGAGGATCTTGAGCTGCCGTCTTCAGCTGACAGCGGCAATACTAGCAATACTGGAAGTGGACTGCCTGGAAGTCTTCCTGGTCCATTTCACAAAGAAAGTGATGTTATACCCGTTGATGATAAGGAAGAGGAAGAGAAAGAGAAGAGTTCTGTGCAAGAGGAACAACAGGGAGCTAGTCACAACGCTGACAATGCAGATGACGAACCTGTAAACAGTGAAGAAGGGGATGAGGATGAAGAGGAAACTTGTAATCCAATGGTGTCCGATGGTGAGGAATGGGGGGAGACAGAGGAGGCTTATCGTGGCGATCGTATTGGCGGCACAGTATATTCTGAAAGACATGTTTTGAGAATACTCATGAAGTGGGTTGAGGTTAGTATTTGTATTTATAATAACAGAATTGAAATCGCGAAAGGATTACATTTTTAATAATAATATTATCTGTTCTGCATTATTTTGTAGGAACTGCCGCGCTATTCGTATGCATTATTGGAAGCAGCACGGGAGCGTGGGGACACTGAAGAGACAATAGAAGCTAATTTCCAGCAACTGGACAAAGACTTTGAGGAACAAATGTCCCTCCTGTGGGATATGAGTGCGGAAACAGACGTGATGAACTTTTTGGTGGAAAATAAAGTGTTCACTTTCATTCGGGATACAATTGATCGTGGGGTTTGCCATAGGTTTACAGTGAGCTGAAATTATTAAAAGTTTCACTATGCATTATTTTTGTTTTATCTTCTTCAGATATTGTTCTTTTGTAGGAAATTGCTCTAGGAATCCTTGCCAATGTGATATCTGAGCCAACCATTATGGAAGACTTGACTGTCCACGACTCCTCCTTGGCATTGGTTGAGCGTGTTGTGGACATGTGCTCGAAAGTCACCAATGTTCCTGTGCTAATTCAAGTTTTCTCTGTGCTTCGGAGAATTGTCTGGTATCTCAAAAACGTGGCCCCGGTGAAAAAGTGGACGGACCTTTTCCTGTCTTCCGGGTTTCTCGGAACCACAAACTTTATCATGGCGAGCTCCACAAATGGTGAAGGAAATTTGCAAACAAACTGACTCGACACCGATAACGGCTTGCAAACTTTTACCAGAATGTATTATGATTTTAGCCCTGCTCCTGGGGAATGTCATCATCCTGATTTTTATATTACTGGATTACCTCACTCTGGAGAATGATGATGGCGACGAGGAGCGGCAACAGGACGAGGAAAAAGACAATGACAATTATGACACTGAAAAGGCGGAGAAGATGGCTCGATTGACTGCAAACCTGAAGCCATTCTGTGAAACCGAGTTTGTGCCGTCATTGTGTGAAGGACTGAAAGAGCTTATGAAAAATCCAAAGCCACCCAGAGTCCGAAGGAAACTCACAAGTACCAGAGAAAATAAACCTGCGGGTTGCCCGACTGATGATCATGTTGCTCCGACGGCGGACGAAATTGATGTTCCAATTCCGCCTGGACATATTCAACATGCTATTTTAAATGGTCTCTCTAGCTTGGCACTGTTACAAAAAGCTACTAATGGAAAGCATGCCTTACGTGAGTCCCCATACTTGCTGCCATATCCCTATATTATATAGTACCTACTAAAGTTTGAGGAGGCTAACCATTTCACAATTTCGTATGATATTACAGGAAATTGTGCTAATCAAGTGATTAGCTTCCTGCTCGATTTCCATCAGAAATTCGCAACCTGTTGTGAAGCATCATCTAGATCTGCTGCGTTGGAGTACTTTTCTTTGTCCTTGCATCTCTTAAGCTTCTGCCACTCAAGTCTGGAAACCGTGATTCCTGAAGCTATTCAACATCCTGTGTCTACTGCCTCTAAACTGATGAGTCAAGAGGAGAACGACAAAGCAGTCGATATGGTCATTAGGGTGCAATTGAAGGATGGAGTGGAGTTCGACTCGGTGACCTACATTGCGCTGGTTACTCACGAGTACTTGGCGTCCATTGCCGAACGGTTTGGACCCGATTCTGCCTTGGAAGCAAGGAACAACGAAAGCTATGCAAATTTTTTTACTGTGCTTGACCAAGTTGTGGCAACGTGTAGTAGTGACGGCGACACTGATAATTTGAAAGCTTAAAGTTTGGCAAGTCGGAGAAAGTGAATCAGTGGAGGTGGCTGATTATTTGCTAGAGTTTAGTTTCAATTTTGTTTCCTTTCCCATGTGCAGACTCCTGAGCTGTAAACCACCGAAGGTTTGCTTTACATTTACATGTGTAGTTCATTTAGTTTTAACGCGATTAAAATGACCATGATGAATACGATAACTACGCTTAAATTGTTGATCCCACAACAACTAAGTCTGTTATTTGATCCAGTGATTAGAAAATTACCATTTGTTTGTCAGTTATCAAGGAAAGGTTTAAGTGTATTAGGGTTGTCTTGTATCTGGCTTGTTTTGGTTGGGTTACCTTTTCTCATTTTTGAACGTAGAGTACCCCGTATTTGTATTAGGCTTTATATATACCATGCGGTCTATTTAAATTATAAAGTTACTTGACTAATACGAATTTTCGGAAACTGTGAAGGTGTTAGATAATTGCCTGGTTGAAAAATGATAAATCATAATATCTAATAGACATCTATAGATAGATGTTTTGGTTATGGTACTACTACTACTATCTCTCAAATCTTGATCCTCTACCTTCTCTGTTGAACGATTGTTAAACATTAATAACTTCTATAGTATGAAAGCCAACCTTATTGCATGACTGATGTCATCAAACAGGAAAATAAAGTTTATTTCAATTCAATAGATCTGAAGTTGCTCTTGTATGTCTACCGTCAATTTATTTAAATCAAGTATTGCGATGAGTTTTCAAAGTGGTAGATGACTAGATTGAGGTACTTCTATGGCGAGCAAACCGCAAAGTGTTTAATCTGACGCAGCTACTCCGTATGTTCGATACACGATCTACCTGTCTTTTCTCCAATATAATTAACCAGATATACTACACTACCGGTTCATATTGCTGACAGTAAATTAGCGGCTCCTTCCCATCGAATATAATATAATACAGTAGGTCAGGTATTCAAGATGGATTTATCAAATGATACATAACTGAGCAGGCAATGCAGGTTTAAATTATAGCCCTAAATGTTGAATCCCATCGACCGCATGCACTCCCTATGCTTCTCAATCAAATCTCTGCAATTCTCTTCGCCGTTCTCCACAATGCTGAAACAGACAACAAGACAAAATGTTCATAAATCACAGATCATTGGATTCACATCATTCAGCGTTAAGTCTTAGAGTATTTTCCTCACCATGCATCTCGAGCCCTCTTCGTCTCTGGACAAGCACAACATGCCTTACACTTTGGTTTACTTTCCCCTTCCGCCGCTGTGGAAGCTGCTTGAGGTTCCGAAACCTTTGAGGCACACTCCGTTGACTTTGGCATTTTTGAAAAATAGTCGCCTGCGACTTTCTCGACACTTGACCTTCACCACTGTAAAGGGCAAACAAATTTACAAACAAATTTATACAAACCAGGATTACCTCTAGAATGACCATTTGGTGCAGTTATTTTACTCTTACCAATGAT
>JAHZMW010000608.1:0-19356 GCA_027743745.1 Alloscopus bannaensis | reverse complement strand
ACGAAGGAAATGCTCTACATTTCAATGAAAATCCACGAGATTTTTTTCCTCTCACACAATGCTCTCTCAGAGCAGAAGAGAACTCAACATTTTCAATATTGAGAAGCGCTTTTAACACCAAAACTAAACATGACAGCAAATATTAGTGTGTCTGTCATGATGATAATATTGTGTCTTCCTCTGTTTCTGATCCCGTTTTTTTTTGTTTCATAAGTGATAATTGGGAGAGTGTAGTTGGATCATTGCTAAATAACAAACTGATTACAGATAACTTCCAAGAATATTATGTTGTGGAGTGTTGTTTGTGGGTTGAGATGAGAGGAAACGTCATTGCTGCAGTATCACAACACACCACTCTCGGTTTTATGGAGATTTCACACGCACTCACAGGACACACACGAGAGAATCAAGTTCGTTTCCTTAAAAAATCCTCTCGTTCGACGACAACGAACTAGAGTGAGGAAAAGTCATTATTGAACCAAAAAACTTGAGAATGTGAGCACAACAAAATATGTTTGTAATGCGTTCACTGTTTTCCCGAGGGTCAGTCAGGAAAAATAAAAAAATGTGTAGTTTGTAATGGTGCACACACGAGCACAAAAAAGGTCCGACTGTCAGTGACAAGGTCTGCGAAGAAACTGTCTGGAGTTGTGGTTGCGACCCTCAACTAAAAACGAACTGAGAGCTTTGTGAACATCCTCCACACTCTTGAGACTTGTACTTAACCCAACGTATGCACATATACACATGCGAGATGCAAGAGGGTTGCAGATGCAAACATGCATTCACTCACAATCCCTACCTTTTTTCTACAGTTGTGTATGTACAAGGGAGAAAAACATTAGAAAATACTTGTCTTTTTTTCTCTCTTCTAAACTCTCCTCCGATTATATACAGATATGATATGAAGACCAGAGAGGAATATGGAGAGTTAGAAAAATAAGAAGTATGCATGTGGAACACATTTACATGTATCTCTGTATAATGATATGTGCTCACATTTCAGGTTTCTTTCACTGTATACGCATACCTTCCTTTTTGATATGTTGAGTAATATTCTCATTCGCTCACGATGGGATCTTTGCCACCACCACCACCGCATTCTAGTAAATAACACCGTCATCTTTCTCTATTTGTGTGTGCGTACTAAACGTTTATTGAAACTCATCTCTTTCTGGATATTATAACAAACATAGTGCATATCCATGTTTCAACAATATTACACTCCACATGTATATTTAGGTACAGTATTGTGAATGTTACATTTCACATACCACCTCGTCTTGGCTATATAGGTACCTCAAAAAAAGAAGGTCCATGCACTGCTGCAGCAGCACTTTGATACTTTCGTTTTACCCTTTTTGTGCCCATCGATGTATCGTAAAGTATAGTGAAGAGATGAGTGTGAGTGAGTGAGCATGTAAAGACTTTTTCAGGTTTTTTTTCACTGCTTTGTTCAAGACACAAACATTATATTTCCTAATTTAAGCATCATATTTCTCCTAAAGTGCTACATCTTTGCTTTCTTGGCTACCACATTTTAATCTTACTCAAAAACGACACATTCATGTAATATTCCTTTTAAAAAAGGAGAGTGCATATGCCATGTGTGCACATCTCTCAATTTTTTTCTCATCACTTTTTTCTCTCCTTATAAAGCAAAACCCTCCAAGATGGACGTGTGTTATTTGCATTGGAACAGCGTATTATTGCTTGTTAGATGCGATGTACACATGTGAAATGTAAAACGATGATGATGATAATAATGAGCTTTATACTCAATAATAAATGCTCTGTGATGGTGGTGGGCCGTTGATCCGTTGATGGCACTCTGACGTGTGGTGGTGGTACGCTGTTTCTCTGACTGCACATTTTTCTTGCTACGCAATGTTTCATCTAAAATGTATCATTTGCAGACCAAATTCGTCCATTCAAGATGAAATAATAATAATAATAATATTTGCTTCTTTTTGGTACACACTCAAAAAGTGTAGCATCACTCTTATACACTCTTCGTATGTGCTAAACGATGATGATGATAATAATGAGCTTTATACTCAATAATAATGCTCTGTGATGGTGGTGGGCCGTTGATCCGTTGATGGCACTCTGACGTGTGGTGGTGGTACGCTGTTTCTTTGACTGCACATTTTTCTTACTACGCAATGTTTCATTTAAAATGTATCATCCGCAGACCAAATTCGTCCATTCAAGATGAAATAATAATAATAATATTTGCTTCTTTTTGGTACACACTCAAAAAGTGTAGCATCACTCTTATACACTCTTCGTATGTGCTCTACAGAGACGTTTGGATTTATCAATGTGGAGTTGAAGATCGAGTTCCACACATGCTGCTACTTCATTCTGGGGTCGTTTATGTGACATTCATGCTAATGAGATACTTGACTGAAATGGAATGTGGAAATTTATCGAACATCTTCAATACATTCTTATCGAGGGGACACACACACGAATCCACCAAGGTCAAGTTCGTGCCGAGTGGTCGATGGGAATGATTACCATTTCCAGCCATTTGTTTAAATATAATTCATCTAATCGTCGTTTCCTTTTCTGATTTTCTCACAATTGCATACACAACTTTTGCCACAAATGCTCACATAGAGCGTCTGCATTTTTGGCAAGTGAAATATTTTTTTGAAATAGTATTTGCATATCCTGTTCTAAACACATATAGTTAGTTAGAATTCTATTTTCGTGTGTGTCTACGTTTAATGGATGATCGTGGCGAAACAATTGAAACGTACATGTTCACAGTTCACAGTGTGAAGAGTTTGGAGCCTGCACACACACTCACAGCTGGACATTGGAGAAATTGTAATGAACACGTCGAACTGTGTTTGGGCTTTCAAACCTTTGAGAAATTTATAGTGTTACCACTCGCATTTTTTCTTCATTACCACTGCACGCCACGCATCTTTGAATCTATTTACTTTAATGCTACTTCGCTCCAGCACGGCAGTCGTGCACTGGCAGCTGACACTAAAAATAAATATTATATACGGCTATGCTCACATATACGAGGTCGTTTTTTACTAGCTTTGCCGGTCAGTGGCAACAGCAAATTAAGTTATTCTCTAGCGTGTTCGACTAATACAAGGGAATGATCTGAGGAGTTAAAGGTTACGCAATGATCCCTCAAACGGGAAGCTGACTAAAAAACATTGAGAGCGCAGCAGTACAGAAGATGATCACGACGACCAGAGAGAGCTTGACCATCGGCTCCCTTTCAGTTTTGGGAAGCAGGAGCAAAACAGTGAGCAGGAAGGCACCGGCAATAATATAATGCCGGTCCGGCATGCAATGCGTTTTCCAAAGAGGAAGGAAAGAGTGGCAGTAGTCGGTTTAAACAAATTAAAAATTTATCATGCCTCACACAGCAGAGAGCGTCTCAGTGTGTGAGAGAGCAATTTACACATCAGACCAGAGAAATGTAAAAAAAAGCTGAGACAAACATGTATTCTTGCGTAAGGAATATTTATTTGTATCCATTTCGTACTTGCGTAACATTACTAAAAATTTATTAATTTAATCAACTACGAGAGCACTTTTTAGCGTCATGATTTTGGAAGTGTACTTTATTCAAATCTTTGAAAGAGAAAGTCTACAAAATGGTTCGGGGAATTTGGAACAGTTGATTTTTTTTGCCAAATTAGTGTAAAAAATTAAAGTCCATCAGTCCAGACGTTTCTTCACCCGTTCCGTAATACGCACATGTACCAATTGTGAAGAAGTTCAGAAACTTGAAAAAAATAAAATGATAATTTAGAATCCAACGCTGTCTCTCAAGCAGCGATGAATGGGATTGAGTGAGGTATACAGCTTGGGGATGTATAAAAAAGAACGTATTATACAACAAATTATAATACGTACACTAAAGATGTGTCTGCTAAAGACGAGAGGCTTTCGTGCGAAAAGAAGAAGCGCTCTGAAAAAAGTCACTGTTACACGATCTAAAACGTATTATACAACAAATTATAATACGTACACTAAAGATGTGTCTGCTAAAGACGAGAGGCTTTCGTGCGAAAAGAAGAAGCGCTCTGAAAAAAGTCACTGTTACACGATCACTATATTTTACGTGCTCTTCAATCAACTACTCTTTGGGAGGCAGGTCATGCAATCCCATTGAATCAATACAATGCGTGTGTTTCTCTTATTTAATAAGATTGAATCTCGCAGGCTTCAGGGGAATAGAGGCTGCTGGGTTGGATGTCCTCGTCGGCTGGACGAGAAAACACACATCACTAAAAATATTGCTTTGTTATAAAAAAGTTCACTTTTGCTTCAATGTCAAGCCTCACACCATTTGATTCTCTTTACACGGCTAACGTTTGAACGGTCCCGGATTTAGCTGGCAGACTTGGATTTTAACTTTTAACGCTTAGAATGTATTACACTGACCATTACAAGGTTTTACGTTGGTTTAAAAGGAAAAGTGGTACCAAACNGAATGTATTACACTGACCATTACAAGGTTTTACGTTGGTTTAAAAGGAAAAGTGGTACCAAACTAATATATTCATTTATGTGACTATTTATATCGCTACCCTCATCCTTATCCAATTTTAACGGATGTTTTCACACGTCTTTAGTATTTTGCTTCTCAAAAAATATGACTAACCTTCACTTTTCGCCAATGTAATTCACAAAAACATTCACACCAGGCCATCATGTATTTTCCTAACGCATAAACTCGAGTGATGAATTTGTAGCGATAAAAATTACGAATGAATTCCAACCAGTGTCAACTTATTTTAGAATTACAAATACCTCTTCACACCTCGAAAGAGCTCAGAAACAGTTTCCCATTCAACTGTTTATCATGATGCGCCTATGAGAGATGAAAATTTTCAAAAAATCTTCTGCATTAGAATGTCTTCATTAATAAAGTTAACAATGAAAAAATTCTCAATGTTCAGGCAAAATCCTCGTAAACCTGCATACTTTATTGGTTGTGAAACAGTAGGAATTCACACGATTTACGACAGCAGCAAGGAATTTGCATGCAATTCGCACATGTCTTCGTGGGCCATATATAATACCCTCGGAGACTCGACTGCTGCTGAGTCCAATATCTCGTTGAACTTGAGTTTTAAAAACTATTTTCTCTTCTGTCGAGTGGTGTGGCGAGTGAGAATGAGGATATAATCTACAACGATCCAGTGTCATGCAATGCAACGGTGGTTGGAATTTAAGAGAAAATGAAGACGTTGACTTGAGAATAGGTACTAGAAACTGGCGTGGTTGCTTAATAATGGTAACAATCCTTTGTATACGCATACATACGCAAATTATTGTATTTAAAAGCCTTAATACAATGGACAGTCTATTTAATCAAATGTAATTGCGTCACTTCCCACCTCCCCACGTCGTTTTACGACTGCGCATTGTCTTATCGACTTGACCAACATTTTAAGCACACATAATAATGCCAGACGGGTTAAATAATTGTTTCCGTAATTGGTTCTCTGCACTGACCAACATCTGCCTGTTAATGGTACACAACGGTGATGGATTTGGACATCTATTCGAAACCGGGAAGCATTAGCTCAAAAACGAAGCACGAGTCCTCCTCTTGTACCGTCGTCACTGTAATGAGACTTACAATTTGACCGAAGCAATTTGTAAAGCTATACCATAATGATCCTCGATTCATTACAGGGAACAAAACAAGGTTAGCCTTCCGACTAGGATCCTCCTACTGTGGTATTCCAATTTTCTCTGTCTCCCCTATGCTCACATTCGACGGAAACAAATAGCCCTCTCATTTTTCTATTCTCTCCATGCAAATTTGGGCTTCGGGTTTGGGAAGTCAACAAATGGTAACATTTTGGGGGAGAATGTTGTTGGCTTCCGATGCTGGATACATCCACACAATATTTATTTACCTACCACTGGTCTTGCTTTGGCGATTGCATCCTGCAAACTACTATTACTGAGCTCAATGATGGTAAATTGTTTAATGGAGGTTCTACCCGTATTTTCTTTGAATCATTCATTTTTTCTCATTTCAAGGAAACTTTGAGTCACACAAAAAATGGAGTAAAGTCATACAGTACAATGTGACAAAGTCGAAGAAAACCGTATTTTTGAGAATGCTACATTCACAAAATCATTCGTCATTGATAACAATTTTTATCTGCAAACATGGAATTTTCAGGATTCTCCCTATCCCTCCATCTCATCCCAATTTTTTGTTGCACATTCCATTTACTCATTTCTGTAGGATTCACCCTATTTTGTCACAGAAAGAAAGAGGAATTATATAGACACGGTTTCGATGGGGTGGCATCATTCACTCGCTTTCCCCCACTCATTCTCGTAAAAACCTATTTCACTCGCTCATTCACCAGATCAGCTTGGGATTCACTTCACATGCTGACTTTGACACAAAAGTGTGCGTACTCATGAATGTGCCACTTCCACATTGAGAAAAGGCCCCCATGCATCCTGTGTATCTAAAGGAATAGAAAATACATCTCCCACTGATTTTGTTGTTTTGAGTGTTTGCATGAACAACGTCCTGTGACTTCCTCTTGATCTTCTCAAAAAAGTGTTTCACATTATTGTTCATTTCTTGTGTGCTCTTCTCTCAATGATATTCTATATGTCGAAGCTGAAACATATAATAGTCTACAGCAGCGTGGCATGTGCGTTTTTTTGTGTAATAACGCTGTTGTAAGAAATATCCTCACAATATCTCATACACAAGAATCTATGTACATTTTTCCATTTCACACTTGTGGTTTTATACGAATTCTTTGAACAAGTATATAGCAGCTCCTGTGTGTCTGGAAACGCTTTAATTTTAACACATTACGAGTCAGTCAAGCAAGTCATGAGAAGCTGACAGCTTCAAAAAAAAGTCTTGCAGTCGTACCTCTTCTTCTCTATTACATTTCGTAAAAAAGCTGCATGCATGTCTGCCACTGTGTAGAAAAATGTTCTACTCAAATGATCGTTGTATAGTTGTAGTAGCTTAAAGGTATCATCTCCGGACGATGATGACAATAGGATTCTCACCATCATTATTATTGACACTACAAGACCCCTACAGAGTTATTCAGGGATTTCTAACCAACCAATGTCAACAAGAAGAAGGCCCTCCCTGAAAAATACTTTTCTTCAATTCGTACTCTTTGTTGGTGTTCCTCACGCTTGAAAAGTCGTTACATTCATACTCGTATGTATTTAGTTGCTAGATTTAATTGAAGAATGTGAATTTTGGTAGATATATGTGTCTTCGGTCTCAATGAAGTGACTTCTGGAAAACTTCACTTTTGCAAGTGGCTGCGATAAGTACACAGAGCGATTGTGCTCAAATCACATTTTGTTGAAAGACTACGTAAAAATAATGACAATTGGAAAATTGGATATTAAAAGCTGAATGCGAAGACGAGTCAGTTATGGGGACAACGTTCACACGTATCCTCTTCGTCATTCTTAAAATAAAATTGGGTGTGCATTCTTTTCTGTGTAGAAACGTTTTTTATACCGTGTGCTATACATAGGATCCTCTGCTTTCCCACGATACTCTGCTGAACCACAACAATTGAGGAATCCTACATGTTATCTCCCGTTTAAAGTTATGAATTAGTATTTCATAAGTCTCTTGTTGTCACATTAGCGTTTTAGCCCACCCATTTCGACCACAATGCGACCACAATAATATTTCAACGTTCTAGAGTTCTTTCTCTGGGCGGTCATACTCTATAATATAATTCTTTTTTCTGTATTACGACCGGTTCAAATAGGACCCGAAGGAGGATACATGCATTTCACAATTAATGACAATTGTGCTCAAATGTCCCCTCCTTTTTTATGGTCCTTGATTTCATTGTACAATCCTAAAATTTCGAGTTATTTCTTGAATCATCCTATTCAAAACTGATATTCATAAATATGGTGATAATGACCATTATCACTTTCATCTTGACTTTTTCCCAAATTCTGTTAAAATCACTTCTGAACGTGTGAGAATAAGGGGTGGTCCCTACTAATCTGTGTAAATGACAATGAACGTCTTAGCTTAGATAGCTAGCACAATGCAGAGCGGTCAATTGTATGAAATCTTTTCTGTGGTCTTGTGTTATAATAATTTCTTTGGAAGTCACCTACAGTTAAATGATGGTACTAAAATTAAACTTAAACAATAGGACGAAAGACTTTGCCAAATGGCAGCAAATATGGGTCATCGAAGACATACCTGTTTGAACAGCTACAGCACGAAATAATATTTACGATTGGATTTCGGCGTAAAGGTGTGCGCACCAAGACTTTCATACTTTCTGGAATAATTTGCCTGTTGTGCTATTAAAAACTTAAGTAGATTACTTTGTGAAGGAAATCCGTTCAGCAGAGATGAAAAGTGTTGCATTACACTTAATACTCGACCAATTTTTAGAAGCAAATTGTGCATATCTGTAATCCATAATTGCTGTTTGAAATATGAGCATAAGTAACACGTATGAGGATTATATTATTAAATTATTTTTAATTTGTTGTGCATTGTCCACTAATACGCAAAGGTGCCTGGAGGATGAAACTGATGCGTTTGTATTCATAAATATTTGAAATCAACACATTTTTGTAATCTTTGCAGCAAAATATTTTGGAACTACCAAATGGGTCAGTTGTACAAAATCTACCTACCTAAATTCAAACTGTGCAACAACATTTATTTATCGCAATGGACAAGCCAGCATCGATGCACCTGTTATCTCTTACTAGATCGTGGGTGAATCTCGTAAAACATAAACGCTATCCTGCCTTAATTATGATTTCAACGAACGATTTGTCTTAGATTTTTGGAAGGTGTGTATTGTATACCAGTCCGTGCAACTCAATCTCCGCTTTAATTAACCATGACCAACCCAATTCATTAGCTGTGTGGACACGGATAACAGATAAAAACCATAATTTCAAGGTAAATCTCCGATTTTCCTTTTCCTCTCACTCTCCGGTTTCTCGCCCGGTCTCCTTACCTTTTGTAAACCGCACAAAAAAATCAATATAAATAGTAATAATGAAGCAACAGCAGGTAACCGACACCTTATTTATTTCATCCTGCGGATTCTATTCAAACACAGCGAACACTACTCCAACCACCATCTCCGTTAATTCATTCAACCGCTCTAGACTGGAAGCACCAATAAAGGAATCGATACGGCTCATAATGTAAAATATAGAAGAGAGTAATGATTTTTTATTCTTCTCCATTGTGCTGTGGAAGCCGACCATTGTTGTGACTTAAAAATGAAAATTGAATTTCCAACTCGGATTGTTCTCGGCTATACGTTCATTTTACAGGAAATCAACTCCAAGTTTACCACTGACGATACCGCCCCCATCCGCATACAGCTTACGAACCTTCTTTCTGTAATCTCTCTAGTAGTTCCTCTGTGACATCCTTAAAATTCATAGCTTACTCTTGATGAACATGAACAATAACGACGATATGAGCATAGGGAATTATACGTTTTTCCGAAAAGGGGATTTTGTTGCCCCAACAAAATTTTCCAAGGTGGCTTCCCATTCCGTACACAATAGAAGACAAAGAAAATTGGGGAACCTGAAAAGTGTAAAAAACGGAAGATACATAAAAAGGTGAGAAATGTTCACCCAGATGTTAAGCTCAATGCGGGTGTGAATCTCTGGAGATTTTTGGCTGAGCGTGAAAGAATAATAATTTTTAGTAGCGGTTGCAAGTGAGAGTGCACATGGATTCCGCCGTACCTCACACCACCTTCAAAGATTTGAAGATGTTCAACAATGAGATCAATTCCAGAGATTTTTAGAGGACAGCTAAGTACGTTTGTGAAGTTACCCAGCTCTCCCATGACACATTTACCGGTTCCATTGACGAATGACGACAACCACACCAATACGGACACTAGTTTTTTACGCTAACTATCCCTCCATGGTCCTGATTAAAACGACTTTAAAATGTTGTTATATATCCTTAAGTGGCGAACGTTTTACGTATTCTCATCTCTCCACTACTAAATAAGGGATTCCTTATCCGTACACTCTTTTGCCATCATAAAATGTCACCAGCAATAAAATCACGAGCAATATATGACTCAACGAAAAAAAGAGAATCAGTTCGGCGGTCAAAAGGCCACCAACAAAAGGCAATACCGTACGCAGATGCCATTACGCATTATTGGAGATGATACATCGGAAAAAATCTCCCAGAGCTGTAGGAAACCACCCAAAAGTGTCATCCCGCGATCCTTGTAGGGTCCACAATGTCATTAGAGTCATTCGCTTTTACGGCTTTGATGATCCTATTTTGCTTCTTTTGCGTGTGTGCAAGAACCTTTTTTTTCAATTTCTCCAGCATTCTACACAAAGATACTTTGTGGAGGATGTATATAAAACGAGGAATGCGTAGGTGACACAAAATCCACACGCTATCACTCTGTTTTGCCCACACTGGCTTCCGACCTTAAGTCGCATCATTCATTACAGAGTATAATGTAGGGCCGACATAAAGTCTGCAGTAAGTAGCTGTAGATTTGACCAGGGCTCGGAGACAAAGTCTTGTTGTGACTCTTGTCTCCGTTTTTATGAATCCAGTCAAGGGTCGATGCTGGTGGTTGCTCTGTTGTTGGTATCTCTTCAATAAAAATCTTCGTCGGCGGTGTGTACTCCTGGTGGTGAGATGAGAGCGGAGTCTTTAGTTACTTATCGTTGAGCAACAATACAAAGAGTACCCAAACACACGTCGAAATTACACCTCCACAACCACCGCCACCACCATCGTTCTCCAGTGATGTGTACCCTGAGCAGAAGTGAATCTTTTCATGGGATTTTAGTGTCACTCCATTGTCCGACGTTTTTTGTTATGTAATGTGTACCTCGGGGGAGAAGGATGCTTTAAATGATCTTCAATGAGTGCATGTGGTGTGCTCGAGAGAGAAGCAGGAAGGTACTTTTATAAGGTCCCTTTGGTGGCCTATGGAAAAAACGAACATTTAAAATGGTTTTGGAAAAAACCAAGCTTCGTTTTTCAACTTGCATAATATTTTTATGTCCATGTAATGTCCCAAGTGAACACGGGAAACGTTTACGGATAATGGAGAAGATATGTTATTATATGATTACGTATTGTAAGTTAATGTATGCTGGTTGAGGCTGTGTGGTAAAAGTGTGACTCTTCCTCGTTTCATTATGTGACGCTCTGGGGAAAATGCATTAATGGCAAATATATGAAGTTTTGATACAACCAGATGAGCCGAGTCACGAGTGCATGATACGCAGTTAAAGTGTGTATCCGTGTAAGTCACTCTGGAGTCGCTGGTACAGTAATCATATAATGGAGGAAATGATATCGCAGAGCACTCTCTCTTCTTTCACACATGGTATTCTCTCGTCGATACGCATTCAGAAGTGGAGACCTTAACAAAAAAAACACAATGCCCAGAAAAGGAAGAGATAGAAGGACGGATGGACGTACGCACATTACATGGTGTAAGCCCATATATCACAGAAGAAAAGGAACCCGTCACAATGTTAGCAAACTGTGTGACATGATTTCATCCAAGAAAAATTAATGGGCAGAGAGGACGCTGACTTTGTGAAATATTAGATGGTCTGTCCTGGGACCAATAATTACTGGGCATGTTTTGAGCAAAAATACGGCTGCTTATTATGTTTCCCACACATATCGGAAATTCATTAAGATTTCCGTCCGCCTTGATGCTGCATGACACACTGACAAAGTATCGAAGGCCACACGTCTCCAATAATGGGCGAGGTGACCATTAGGAAAGTGACTTTTGTATTCTGTACTAAATCCCTGGAAAATTGACTCTTGGGTTTGTTTACACACATAGAAAAGACAAAAATCCATTGGAATTGTGTAAAGCGTGTGGAATTGTAGTGGTGTTAGAAATCTCGCCAAATTCGCTCTGCCAGTTGGTGGGAAAAGAGTGAGGAGCGTGAGGACGTGGAATAAATGAGAATATAATTGCGTTATGAAGGGTGATGTGGAGATCCAAAGAAAATTTATGAAGGTGCCAGTCCGAATCCGTGTGGGAACAGGTAGGAACATCAAGGGGTAAGTGTAGAATGTTCTGGAACTGATAGAACAATGGGTGTGGGTCACGGAGTAGGTCACGAGAGTTGTGTGAGGCACAACATAAATTGTCGCTTCGTGCAAATGAGGTTTGGGGTTCTTTGCAAAAAATTTCAATGGTATACGGACAGTTTTCTTCAGAAAAATTCCTTTATACCGTTGCTCCAGTGAAAGCTGCTAGAGTTTGAAAATTCCAATCTTACGTTAGTTTTCTGGGTTTCTACATGTAGATGTGGCTACGGGCGCATGTATGTACCATCAACCGCGTGAAATCTCTTTTGTCTAATTTATTGCCTCAAACCACACAGGTGGTCATTATAGGTTACCTCATTCCCTTCAGATCCTTTTCGAAGACCCCACGAAGTGAAAGAACACGACGGAGGCGGAATGCTTGCTGCCAGTGACCCGAATTCTCTAAACCCGAACGACCCGAAATGAGTCTCAACTCAAATAAACAATACTATTATTGTGATGTACATACCTTTGAATGAACTAATTAGTATTAAGCTTGCTTAAGTTAAAAAGTGTCAAAAGTATTAACCCCAGGTTAAATTTTCATTATAAAATATTAAAGATTTACCTTAGCTCAACTGCTTGTATGTTTTCATTGAAGTAGATTTGTTAAATACATACATGATTTGGCCGTAATGATTCAAATTTTAATTTAAAAAACTGGGAAGGTTTGGTTGAGAGAATTGATATTCGGGCACGCGGAATTCGGCTTTGGGCTACAAGATTTTCTCACAGAACAAGACTTTCATGCAGCATCCATCTATCAAATCCTTTGTGCTCTTCATTTCATCTTATCGAGTACAATGCATTAATGTTTTTACTACAGCTTCAATGTCATTTCGAACTTGGTCTTCTACATTCCAATAGCGTGGAATATATATTAGTAAGCACCCCGAACATTGAAATCTCTTCGTTTGAATGCGTACCAGCAATAAATAAAACAATATTTTTTCGCTGGATACCCCACGAGCTTCCCTCATCCCCTTTTACACACACAAAGACTTGCATTACTTCATTCATCTCCATCATACCTGGAATTCGTTTACTTTTGAACAATATGATTCAGATGATCTTTCTAAAGTTTACTTTGCTCAAGTTAGTACATCCCTACATCTTCCCATTCAGAGGCAATTTACACGACATCGAAAGACGAGATTTTCCTATTAGCTAGCATTAAATTTAGCAGCCACCCGGTACTCCACACATCCGCATCTTCATGTTCAACCAAAGTTGTCTCTTTAAATGTTGCTTGCGTAGAACATACAGGAATGGGTTGATATAAATTTACAGTCTAGTAACAACCACACGAGGTGGATCTAAGTAAATAAATAAATATTGCATGAACGCAAATAATGAAGCTCATTCAGGACTTCGCATATTAGTAATGGATCCTTCACTGAGCATGTAATTCAAAGAAAAGGATGCCTGTGAGAACTCGTATTGTAACTTTTTTTCTTGCACACGTCATACTGGAAATGTGGTAGACGGAATGGCTTTCTTATATGGTTTTCCTAAACGAAAAAGGTATAATTTATACTGAACTTTTCCAGTGTAGTTATCAATACTATATTCTTCATGGTGGCATGCATAAGGCACAAAACCACAATTTTTTTACAATGATCAAATAATAACGATATGGGGTGCAATATATTAGTAAAAGGAAAGTTAAACCGAGTTGTTAAAGTTTTCACCTTTCCGCTTCAGGGAAGACAGGGCTCATCGCACAGAAGGATATCATGTGCAATACATTACTTTTTGTTTGGGTTTCACTTCATTGTCTGGTGCTTACCCTTCAATTGGATTTTGTGCGGAATAAAATATGGGATCTGTCGTAATCAAAATTTTCAGCCATCACCACACATTACCTTTTCCAGATGCTGCAATCGATTGCTTCCTTGTGCCTTACGCAAACAAACACATTGAGCTCCCTGGAAGAGTGAATAAGACAAAATTCAATGATGAATCGTTTTTAATAAAAGCAGTATTGGTGATGCAATGCAAATACAATAAGAAGACGTGTGTTTACACAAGATTTTTTTTTTTGCTTTTTCTACTATTTATATTTGATTAGTGGTTGTGGTTGCAACGAATTGCACAACGATATTGAGATTAGTGGTGCCGTGTGTGGTGTGCGACCCAATGAATAAATATTGTGTGGGAATCGAATTTATGGGATTGAAGAGCAAAGATCCCTTTTGTGATGCTTTTTCAAAAGACTTAATACGGAAGACAAAATCAAAATGTCTGAATTTTGTAGAAGGAAGAAATTATCTCGTGAGTTTAAAGAGCACCTTGGATTTTCCAGCAAGTTTAGTAGAGAAGAGGTGGATGCACATTTACATTTTACTGTCCTGATAAGGGTATGGGAAGTAGCTGATGGCGAAATCACTCTTTTTGGCTGTTGAATTCAAGGGAAGCTTTTGAAAAAAACGGAAAAATCACTCAAAACGTTGTCTAGTCCTCTCGTCTTGAAGATTGTTGCGTGTAATTTGAAGTGAGTGCATTCACAACCAAGCAGCCCAACTTTCCTGTCTTGAAACCTAAGCATTTTTGTAATGTTCATTAAGGTTTTAATTGCATTCTTTTCAGATATTTCCTTTTAAGCTGATACGAGCGCTTTTCTGGCATTTATTTGTCATCTCTTTTGTAAATGTGTGTGGCATTCCGCTCAAAGAGTTTTACTCGAAGATGTAAGAATCTTTTCAGCTATTCCTTTTCGTCTAGCTTTGCACAGATATTAGATATATAGGCAACCAGTACAAATGTGTACAAATATATTGATGATCGAGTAGTCTGCGACTGCGGGTTGTTTTAATGATGCAAAGCTGAAACTAGTTAGTGCGGAGCACTCCGTCACTCATAACAATTTGTCCTCTTGACCATCTGCGGTGACGGAGGTTGGCAAAAGTAAAGGACTAATAATGTTGCCAGTTCCACCGATGACAAAACGCTCGCAAGCACAAGTCAGGAACAGAAAAAGGGGGAAATGAAGTTAAGAAACCATGAGTTAAACTTGAGCCGTGTTCACGTTTCTCTACTTGTGCATTCCTCAGTCAATGGAAAATGCTTGTCAACTCTGACGGAAAGAATTTCCAAAAATACAATTTCAAAGAGTGTACTCACATTGCGTGGTTTTTATGTACAAAAGATGTAAATTAACATCAAGTCATCTTTCTGGCCAAAGCTTAATGGAACTCGTCGAGGCAGTTACTGCCTGCGACTCATTATGTCGACAAAGCTGGTAACAAATAAGCTTCGTCAGTTACTGGTGGGGAATGATGCTTTTAATGAGAAAATCACGGGAAGGAAAAAGAGTGGTAAGCACTCGTCGTGAGTCGCAGCAAACGAATATTGTCAATTGTTGTTCAGCTATTGAAAAAGTGAATAACAAACAAATTCTTGGGTTTTGCTAGCTCTTTGTCCATGTGAGAATTATTACATCGATCCAATACTCGAAGTAGGGGTTGACTTGTGGATTTTTGTGGCGTTTGTGACTTATGCAATTCTATACAACAAACAGCCGTCTTCGTTGGCCACTTTACTATTCATAACTGTCAAGCCAAAACTACTCTTCACTTTAGGGAGGAACTGCGCTAATACGGTGCACAAGTTACGGTTAAACTTAATAGTATACACCCTTTTAGTAGGTTTACCTTCATTCCGTTGCATACAACTTTATATCCATAAATAGCAGATTGTGATCCATGTTCTTCTCAAATCAAACTTTAGCATTTATTGTCTAATTTCTACCAGAAAACTCATTAAACTCATAAAATCCAAACTGTATCAGCTTTCTTAAAGAGCTCAACCTATGACAGGGATTTGTAATTTCTGACATGGAACGCTCTACTTGCATACAATGACTGATCCTGACTATCGAGCTGGGTCATACAAGAAGTACTTCTTCAAAGCTGAAAACATCCTCAAGAATCATCTTTCTTCGCTTATTAGGCTGATTGCCTAAAATTTGCTTTCTCTGTACGTACATTTACTAAAAATGTTTTGATTTCTATTGCATTTCAAATAAGTGTACAACTTGTCAAACTTATGGTTCTCGCTTCAAAAATGTAAAGGTAAATACATACATGCTTAAATATTCTGTAAAAATGAAGAGCATCTACTTAATTTAGAACAAAACATTTCATTCATTTCCTTCAAATAGACATAAAATCAGCTTCTTCCTTCGCAGTCCTACCCTCCACCCTCGCAGTCAGTTATGATGTCTAATGAGCCGATACAACGAAAAAGGAAAAAAAACGAGATGACTTTGGCGAGGATGCATTTCCCGAATGTTGTCTCCTCCTAATGATCCAATTTAAACGGGTGTCACCAAACATGTGAAAAGTGACACTTTCAAATTTCACGGTATTCCAGGCAAAAGCAGCCCTTCAAAGAATCAAGTTTCCTTGTCCTACACAGTGTTCCGCACATTAGTTTTTTCTGTAGTATTTATGAGTTTTCAAGTCAACTTTGCGTGTCACCTCGAGAAAAAATTCGGCACAGTACTACATTTACAAGCTTTTGGAAGCAATGCCATTGAAAATCATACTTTTGTATTAGCCATCACCATTTGAGTATCTACTACTGGTCATAAGTGACAAAAGCACAGATTTGGTGACACATTTATTTAGAATTCCAACACTCGGCATTATATGCATCTCCATATATGACCATAAAAAATCTTTCAAGTTACCAGTGTCATTCTGCGCTTGTTGACTAACTCTGAAAAACCAAGTGAAGGCCATTTAATTTAAAATCTAGACCATTTAATTTGCTTCAGCTAACTCAGCCGACACTTCTGTTCAGCAGACTCAAAAGAGATTCCCTTATAATACGTGTTAGGTCTTTTGCAGGCTCCATGTGATGTCGGAATGATCTGCTGCGCCCAGTAAAAGATCCAGCTCAAAAGCAGCGTTCAAGTGGATGCAACATGTGACAAATTGATGTGCATCTCGTTTTAGCTGACAAAACACTTGTTTGCCACTCATCACCGAGACAGATTGCTTGTTTTGAAATGTACATCCTCTCTAAAGCTTTAGAAAATGTTTCCACACAACTCCTGTGCCTGCTTGTTTCCTCGAAGGATATCATTGCTCTTGCATATCGTCATCATTAGGTAATCAGGAGGGAGCTAGATGTTATTTAGCGCTCCGCGTAGAAACAAGGGTATCACAAAACTTGGAATCAGTAGAGGCTCGACACTGCGTAATCTGCTTTCTCTCTTAAGGTTTTTACACACCATCATCGTAATCACAGTCTTATTAGTAGAGTCGCGGTGCATGCTGACTTCGACTTGAAGCTTTAATTAAGAAGCAAGCTCATGGTGAACGTATCCGATGGCAGTGGACGGATAACATGTTCGAGAGTAATGGATCTTGAAATTAGAGCTCTCAACGACGAACACATGCTGCTTACCGCTGCTGTAAATTTTGAAGAAAAATTGTACAATGCTCATGTAGCATATTTCTGCTGTTGGAGAAAAATTACAAAGTAAAATCTTGGGTTAATGCACGTTCGGCAATTTTTCACCAGCTGTGTGGTTTCCCTTTTGAAGAATTAGTAGAAAGTAGATTGGTGTTCTCATACAATTGTATGTATAACAAATGAGTTTTGAAACGGTTGCGTTTGTGATCATACGTGTGTATATACGTAAGCATAATGTAGGAAGGGTATATGGGTTCTTGGAGATTCTTTTTGAAGCGCATGTTTCACTTTTATCAAGATCAACCACGAGGTTGATGCCAACTGCGATAGTGTTTTATGGCTCAGATGGAATGAGAAGGAGCAAGGGAATTGCAGGGGTATTTGTGAGGCGACATTTTGTAAAGTGTCTTTATTTTATGCGTCAAATGTTGGAGTTGTAACGAGAAAATAGGTAACCAAGAATTGGGGAGAATGATTTTCTGGCTGGTCATTTTTTATGGGGCGAATTGACGAAAACAAAACTGGACATGTAACGTGCAGCGAGATGAAGCGAGCACGACTTGCAATCTTGAAGAAATAG
The DNA here is from genome assembly GCA_027743745.1 of Alloscopus bannaensis. Taxonomy (NCBI): domain Eukaryota; kingdom Metazoa; phylum Arthropoda; class Collembola; order Entomobryomorpha; family Entomobryidae; genus Alloscopus; species Alloscopus bannaensis. The sequence continues at coordinate 1,234 of JAHZMW010000608.1, read as the reverse complement.
CAAAACGTTCAATTTCATTTCTGCACCTTTTAGCTTTGATGGTCATACAAGAATGTTTTTAAAAATGTGCCATTTCTTCCTGCCTCGTTGCCAAGCTAGTATGGCCTCAAATTGAAAGCGGTGTAAGAAAGTTCAGAAATTTTGTTTTTATATAATAAAACAACAAGTCTGCCGGACTATGATTTTAAAAAATCGTAAGAAGTCTGCTCATTTCAACACAACAGATCGAATTCTCCAATCCAATGCAATTATTGGAAAAGATATAATTTGTACGAGTATTCTGCAAAAATGGGTTACTGGCTATATGCAGTTTCCGTTTTCTATAGCATGAACGTAATCTTACTGTTCATTGCCCTCAGTCCATTTCCTCCAGCGAAAATGTCAGACTCGCAATTCAACGCTTAAAAATGCTCTTGTTATTGTTCCACTTTTTACAAATTTGAAATCACTGAATTTACTCACGTCCTCTTTACTCTTTCGCAGGTGGAATAAACTTTTCAGTTTCTGGGGATTTAGCATTGTGCGCGAAAATCTGTGGAACTTTTACCTGCTGACAGGTTTTCTTGCTTCACTTACCTTTCTAGGTATGGTTAATTGACTTAATTAGTTAAAACATAAGACTGCAAGCAAAAAGAATAAACATAATAATACTGTGCGTCTTTGTCTATTGTAGACTCCATAATTTCCATGCGAAAATACAAAACTGCCGATTACAATCTTTCCAATGATCCACTAATTCGGAAAGATGATAGGATTGGGCAGCTTATTGCTCAAAGAAATTGTTACCTGTCTGGAGGATGCATTGTAATTTCGATGTAATGTTTGAATTTACCTTCATCATGCCACATCTTTATTCTATTTATTCGAAAGTGAAGTGTAACCCATGATATCCTAAAATCAGACTGGTTCCACGAATCTTTGCCATTCTGAAGGACAATGTCACACTCTCAAAGCGGACGGAATCAGTTAAGCACGCGGCAAAAGCATTTAAAGCACTGCTTGGAGTTATGGACGTTGAAAAAGAGTACAACGATGATGATGCTGATCATGGATCAGAATCCCGAGATCTAGACAACGCAAAACTCAAGGACGTTTTAAAAGAAGCTATTCGAAGAGGTGATTTACCCAGGATTTGAAATTTCAAGAGATCTGTAGCTTAAATCTCAAGTCTTACATCTTAAGACTCAAGTGCTTTGAATCAAGTCTAGCCACGACTACATTTGATGTTTGCTCA
>JAHZMW010000607.1:0-14285 GCA_027743745.1 Alloscopus bannaensis | reverse complement strand
TGGCTCTTCGTGACGGGATCATTGGCGGACTCGTCTTCACTCCGTCTTGCTCCTTTGGTTGCCCATTCCAATCGTTTGGCATCCTCAACCCACTGATTACCACCTAATGTTGTCTCTTTCAAAGACTTGATGAATGGCAAGGCCTGCATTATCTCCTGTGCAACGTGTAATTATCCATAGGAAAATAATTATTTCTCATGACTGTGTGTGAATAATAATAATTATAGCTAACAATTTACATCCTTGATGAAGAAATGTGCGTAATTAATAGCGCAAAAAGGAACATATGCACTGACTAGAAAATGACACTTTTCCCTCTTCCACACAACATTAGATTGCAAACAACATGATCATCGTTTACCTTGAAAGAAATTCGCACAGGACTGGAATGGACTGGATGCTCATCCGCTTCGTAGAAGTGCTCGAGTCGAAGTAAAAACTGGAACGAAGAAACGGGCTCAACCGTGAGCAAGTGGATCCTTGGTGGTAAAATGCGTGCTAAACTTGATATAATTGTTCTTTGTGGGAGTAACGACAACAGATGCGACGGTTGGTGTGAACTGTCCAGAATTACAGGATTATTACTTGAATGGTCTGGCGTAATTGAGTTTAGTAGGAAGGAGGCATCCACGAAACCGAGAACTTTGTCCATGTAGATTTCCAGTGCTGCATCTCGGTGGCTGGCGACAGGCACACCTGAAGTGGCACCAAGGCAAATCATGCTTTAATTGCAAAAATTAACGCCCTCTTTATGTGAGGTAAGAATAAAAATGTGAACACTTTTTTATCATTAGCATTAATTACCTGTCCCTTCTCCTGCAAAGAGAAGCCAGTGTTTCCCTCTCGTCACGATTCCCTCCCCGAATGCCGTTTCGTTCAAAGCCTCCCCAACCCCGAAAGCGTCATCATGAAGAAGCCTCCGATGTAGCTACATTTTTCAGCAATTAGCAGATTGTTATTAAATCGGATACCAACATGGCTCATTAGTTCACTTGGGAGATAACAAGTGAAAATATATTTTTATCCTTGCCATCAATTCAATCTCCCCGTCTCTCATGGAACTTCCTCCTTGTGATCGGTCGTTTAGGATAATTAGAGTTTTCCCATTTTGAGACAAATCTTCATTACCGCTGATCAAAATGCGGGACGGTACAGGGTAATAATTTCCTGCAACTGGCTCGTAGTTCTGAGAAAAGGATTTGAAGAAAGATGCGATGAATCATAATAAGGCAAAACAAAAAAATTCCATGAAAAAATCATCATTCATGAATTACAAGGGCGGACCTTATAGGCATAGGTATCGCGAAAATTTCTTTTCCGCTTCACAAGTTGTCTTCCATTCGAATCTGTGAAAAAAACTCCGTTTGTGGGAAGATCGGTGGTGTACTTTGTTACGATTTCTTTCCCAATGCCATCCCTGAGTTATAATACTATTATTATTATTGAGCATGTATAGAGTATTCTATAATTGCTGTTTAAAAATCATACATTTAACTTACTCAATTGGAATTGGGCCGATTAGCCATTCAAACTCAACCATTTCTGATTTGTCATACAGCCGAATTACTTGAGTGACCTCTGTTTAAAAATCATACGTTTAACTTACTCAATTGGAATTGGGCCGATTAGCCATTCAAACTCAACCATTTCTGATTTGTCATACAGCCGAATTACTTGAGTGAGCCAGTCGGTAAAAACCTGGTGAACTTCAGTCACATGAACACCTTCTTGATGCACCTTGTAACTCCTGACGCGAGCTGCGACAGGCTTCGGCATATGTCTATCGGCGGCCGTTGTGTTAGGCCTGAAAATGTAGACACCGGATAGCTCGCCACTCGAATTTGGAGTTGTTCCCGGACATTCCCTCATAAAAGTAAAAGTTTTGCTTGATTGGCATTTCTGCGCGTCCTCTTCTCACGGCTTTCAGTAATCCTGAGGTGCCATCGATCACAATTTCAAGACCCTACAAAAACATTTGCAAACGATTATTTCATGTAGCATTTCTAATTCTACATCTCAATTGCTAAACTTCTCAATTGGTACTTGAGGCTGTAATACAACTCTTTCAAACACTGTTAAAAAATGACCTTAGAATTCTTAATGGCCAAGTCATCTTCTTTTATGAATTCATCATCGGCTACTTCAGCTTTCTGTCCAGTTTGATTTTGAGTCATTTTGTCTTTTGCAGCCGAAAAATTCGCTGAGCTATCAACACTATTCTCTTTTATGCGAAAATTTGTGAAAGTTAATCCTTCAAGGAGTTCCGCATGAAATACAAGCTCGTATAAGGCTGAGCTTTGTCTTCCGGGTATCAAGAGAACCGACTTGGGAATCTCCACAATTTGGGATGGAATCACCCCTATTGGAAAGCATTCATTCTATACATCTATACTATATGCTCCCAAACATATTTATGAATCAGTTACCTCTTGCTGTATAAACCTTGTAAGTAGAACGGGTTACAGGTACTCGAATGTACGCATCCTTAATATTTTTCACCAGCGGGTTGTAAATGGTAAGCAAAAAATCCCTCATCTTCTCGGAAGCATTACAAGCACTAATATTTAGCCCATGACAAAATTGATAAGGTGAAGGGGCATGACGACTCCGAGTCTGGTTTAACATTGGCTGCGATCTTAGAAAGGCTTCACTCAAAATTGCATCGCCGTTCGTAACCCCAACCCAAAGTCGGAGAGAGTAGTCGTCAACGACATGTTGTTTGGCTGTGCCAGTTATTGCATCATGATGCTGAACAACGGCCACAGGCTCCTCCAACTGGAATAGCTGCTTTAGCACATATTCGCTCGGCTTCCCGTTGAACGCTGCGAGCGAAAGTTGCTTGCAAACTTGTAGCAAATTGTTTGCACGATGTGCAAAATACTTGAGATTGGGTCTGGATGTGTAGTAACCTGACCAAAACCCATGAGGATCGTTAGAATACGGAAAGAAGTCGTCCGTCTTTGTGCTGAGCTCTTTCTGAGTTTTGTGCACTTCCTGAAGGTAGCACATAGGGGTTGAATACAACAAGTGCACTTTTGTCGAATTCGTGACTTGATTTGCATATCTGATTAATAAACGAAAACAATATTATAACACAGAAGATTAAGAATGTCATTCCAAATTATGAGTGGGACTCACTTGATGAGTTTGTCCAAGTTTTTGTACCAAGTGTGAGCAGCCATGTAGTGAAAGTCCGAGCCCATTGTCAGTAATAAATGTTGCGTTTCATAGGGAGCGGACCACCACTTTGCGATGTTCACGAACTGCTTCACTTTTTCCTTAACATTGTAACTGCTCAGCTTGGGATCGTCCTGCATGTTAGGACAATAAACATCACTTTTAAGTTGCAAGAGTGATATTATGTGTATGTTAAGGAAGGCGATGATTATATAAACAGTTTATGTAATGTAATTACAATGATAGGATCGTCGTCACATAAAATGTCAAAGCAAAATCCTTCCGGTGGCTGATAGTAATTGTACAGAACGCCTGTAAAAAGCGATGATGAGTTTCTACCTAAAAATGAGCAAATGAAAAAACTTGGTTAGTTTGGCAGAATATTCCGCGTTTCCTATTCATTAAGCTACGAACATGTTTAGCTGTGTCACTACATAATATATATATAATATCTTGAGTATGATGCCGACTTTTGGGACGGCACATTTGCCAAAAGTTTGATTAAGAAATCTGGGAAAAAAACAGATCGCTTAAGGAAATGCGAGTTTATGTGTGTGATCTTCCATTCAGTTTGATGTAATCTTTCATTGCCCCCTGTATAGGTATCTGCATACAGTAAGAATATTTAGGTAATTGTCACTAATTGTTTTATGTCAGGATTACCTCAAACCTAGCGTCATTTGGTCAATAATGGCACTGTAATGAGGACAGGCTTCATCGTTCATTGCCCAACCTCCTGAAATGAATTCAAATTGCCCGTTGTTTACCAGATTCGTAACGATATTCCTTGTTCCCTCATCTTGGAGCAACCACCATCTCCAAAAGAAAGCGGTTTCCGCGTAGATGAATCTTCGTCGAGAATCCTTCTGCAGTTCCTCTATTACTGAATCGAGAGTGTACTGAACGGACGCATGCTGGATTTTTGTGTGACCTTGTCAATCACAGTAAATAAGGTGTAATGTAATTATGAGTTTTAAAGTTCTTTGAGTGGTGAAATATAAAAATTACTGCGTACTTCCGTAGTAGTATTGGTCTACCGTTTTTAGCCATCCAACATCATCGTGGCTAAAAATCATTAAATATACGCAAAATTGACGGGTTGACCATGAAAAGAATTGTCGTAAATATAGGCCAGAAAGCTTAGCTTGATTGTAAGTACCTGTGAGCAACTAAGTGAACATTGATGACCCCTGGCTTCGTCTTGGGACAACCCTGAAGCCCAAAATGTCCAAATATTACTTAAGGTTACAAATTTGCACTATGTATAAATACACTCTCGCAAATAAAATTATTTTTTACCGAGTATCCACAAAAGCCGAACACGGTAGCGCTTAGGGTCAGACATACAAATATTCCAATGGTCAAACTTTTTATGGAAATCATTAATTCCATAATTAGCAGCAGTTTTTCAGTTCTGGGTCAGGCAATCCAGCTTGGGCAAATGAATTCATGAACAAATTGCTTAAAAAGATTTCACGAACAACGAAACTGAACGCATTTCGATATTTCTGTATAATCACGGTTGTTGACCACCGTGGAGTTTTTGTTCCGTCTTTTACATATGCTCATGGTATGCAAGAGATTAAATGTTCAAAGTGACCCTTGGTGTACCAAGTCCTAAGAATAAAATCAAAAATAGAATTCCATACACCTCGTTGCCTGTTTACCCTAGCGTCTAGACGTGTGCATATTTGAGTTAATATGAAAATGCAGCATATCTTAAAATGTTCATCCATACATACCTACATGAATACACTGACCCAGCAATAATCTCTGGCTAAGCCGACAAGTCCACGATAAGACACATAATACGAAAAAAACACATCACAATAATGCCAAGTTTTTATTTTGAAGACCAACTATTCTTCAAAAAGTAAAATCAAGATACTAATAATATTAAAAATAGATAACAGATAGATATATACACTACATTTTAGTGTTCACAATAGAAAATCTTATAGTACATAAATTCTACAACTACATTCTACATTACAATACTTCAATGGTCTCTGCTTCATTCGCTGTCGCTGAAGCCTTTGATGATGAAACTAAACTACGGAGATCTTGAACAGTTAGAGAACCTTCCTCATCCGCTGAGACATCATGACCCTTCAAAACTTGAAACAAATTCTCTTCAATTGTCTTTCTGACCTATTAAGTACAAGATATATATATGTATATATCAAATATACATAAAGTGTTTCCGAACTTTCAACTTCATTATTATTATTATCACTGCATTACTGCAATATTGAACTTACGTAAAATCGGTGTACAAAGGTAGGGCGAGTTTGACCAATACGATGTACTCTACCAATCGCCTGCAACTCACTGGCCAAATTTAAAATAGGCTCGATCAACATCACATGGGTGGCCTCTACGATGTTTAATCCCTTTGATCCGGAAGTGAGCGGCATCAACAGCACTTGAATATCGTCGCGTTGCTTAAATTTATCCAGATTGCCTTGGAAGGATCGACCGGGTTGATTCAAGAGACTGTACAAGATGTCATTTTGTTCCAGTGCTTTTGCCACAATATCCAAAACGTCAGACCACTAAAACATGGAGTCCAACATTAAAATAAGCAACATTTTCCAGTATAACATGTCAGAGAACGTGCATTTCTTAAATCTACAGTAGTTTTAGTCATACGTACGGAAGAAAATATAATACACTTTTCACCGGGACGAGTCTCCTGTAATTGTAACAAGGTTTGAACAATCGCTTCAACTTTAGTGGAATGGCTTCCTTTGACTTCCTTAACCTTGGCAGATGCAGGCTGGCTGCTGGTCCCTCCAAATGCAGCACCCAATCTATAAAAATGTCACGCTTGTAGTTCATTCTGCCGTTCCATATTGCCTGATACTAGAACATTTATACGACAAAAGGTTCACTGCTGCTTACCCTCCCATGTCACGTTCGTTTTCAGTGGTATCCACAAAACTAACATCCGCAAACTTCATGGAATGCCGACATAGCGGACACAAAAAACTATGCAATGCATTAGGACACATTTTCTTAACACAGTCTGAACAATACGAGTGTCCGCATCTTAAAACGGTCCATTGCTTCCCAAGCTGTGTACTGCAAATCGGACAATCGTCGGTATTAGCTGCCCCTTTCCTCCCGTAACCATTCCGTTTTAGATTTTTCAAATACAGCAGCTGTCCTAAATGAGTCGCGAGACTTTCATGTCCTGTTGCATAGTCCGTTTGCAATTGAGCCATTCTTGGTTCGATTTCATGATGAGCGATTACATGGATGTTTTGAATTTTCAGTGATTTTTCTACGATACCGGAGGAGAGTTGCTTCAACTTCTTCGATGGGCCTGGCCTTTCTTGCCTTTGAGTATCTCCTCCAGTCACAGCAATCAAACGCGTAGTTGCCTGGCTAAGTTCATCAAGGCCCGAAACCTGATCGTAAATCCGACGCCATAAAATCCTCAAGTAGCGGAACTCTTTTTTAACTGCTTCCAAATACTTTATGTGGACATTTCCATTTTCTAGTATCTTCTCATCGAGTTTATTAACCCTCGCAAATCGAAGCAGACCTTTAAGAATTACTTCCGTTTCAGAGTCGCCCCAAGTTCCTCGTCTCAATTCTTCATTTATCAATTGAACATGTTCAGTCGTTGCTTTCAAATCTTCTGCCTCTTGTTGAAGCAATTCCCGACGTGCTGTCTCTGGCAGTTCGTCCGCCATCTCGCCTAGTAATTTTCTCTGTTGATAGTTTCTTCCCGTTCGGGATATTTTGTCCTTAGTATCTGCCTTAAAAATTACTGATTCGTAAAAGAGAAAACTGTCGTGATCAGAGCACAATGTACACTTTTCAAATTCTTCGTTAGAGTCATTGTAGTAACTATTTGACTTCTGCCGTAAGTGACACCTAATTGCATTTTCGACGAAAGTAGAGGGGTCACTATTCTGCAGCTCCTTCAAACTTTCTAAAACAGCATCGCGAAGTTGATCCATTTCAGGTATATTTTTAGTAAGGAGCATTTCAAGCCCATATCTGTCATGGAATTTGTTCGCCAAACTTCCCGAAGTTTTGATATTCTTCTTCGTCACATCCAATAAATCTTGCTTAAGAGTTTGGATTAAACTGTCAATTTTTTGACCACGCTGCGCTCTTTTCAGAACTGCCATCCACCAAGACTCTTGACGCATGGTAAACTGATCACCGATATCATCCACTGCTTGTGAAAGAGAACTAACTGCTTCCTGTGCCGATTTTATGGCATCAGAGTACTTTTTCATGTACTTCTGCCGAACTAGGTCTGCTTCACTTCGAAGAGACTCATCCCGTAAGGTAAAAGGAATTCCAGAAAAATTCCCATCAAGAATTTCAGCCAAGTTTTCCATGGTGTGAAGAAGTTGAAGCGAGTCCGTTTGAAAGTGTTCTTTGTGCTTTTCAGCAGACTGCAAAACTTGACGATATTTGTCTGCCGCATCCTTCCAATCATTCATTATTATTTGCAAACCAGCCATACCTATTGATAATACAACAACACACAAGTTAAAACTGCTATCTCTGTTGGGGCATGCCATTTAATAACAAAATAGTTTCACGAACGTGGTATTACCATTTAGTGCTGACACAATTAGACGATGATCTTCGTGACATTGGAGGTGAGTCTTTTTAATCAAACGATCCAGCAACTCCTCCATTGTTAGAGTGCCTTTCTGCAAAGAAATTAACTGCCCCTTCACCATTTGGGGGTGACAACATGCCTGACGTAATTCAAGAAATGGAGCCAGAAGCTGAAAATGAATATAATAACAAATGACATATTATGAAAACTCGACAAGAACACCATCCACTTCACAGTCTTTGTTGCCTGAATACGAGAAAGAGTACTATTTTCTTACTCCGTGCAGGGTGAAACGATCCAGCGAACTTAGTCTCATATTGGGAATATCCATGTCAGAGGTTTGCCTCTGCAGCCTATTTATTTTGTCGAGAATCTTAACGGAACAGATTTCAAATTGTTGCTTGTAAAAATGGATTTCCACCGGAGAAAAATCCAGCCAATGAATCACTTCAGTTTGAGGAGGAATTCCTAACTGGTCCAACACGTCTTGCTTTCCATTTCTCCAAATCATTTGTCCAAACAGTTCATATAAAAGACTGGTGTCTTTCATGAAAAAAGGATCGCGAACAAGATAATTCCACCAAATATCATATGATATGGGAGACACATTCAGGAAAACGAATAATCCAAACAAATCTGCAAAACGACAAATCATGTATTATTCTTTAACGGTCAATAAGTAATACTTGTAAATAAATAATACTAGTACCTTGTAATCCTTTATTCATAGGAGTTCCTGTCACACACCACCGATGGACTGCTCGGAACTTCATAGCCATCATTGACATTTTGGTGTTAATTCCTTCGACCATTTGTGCTTCATCTAAACACACACGCCACCACAAAACGTTGGGTAGGGGAGAAGGTATCGTCAGGAATCTCTTTGCATTTCTAAATCTTCTCCCATCCGCACTGTTGCAGTGTGGCAAATCAACATAGTCCAGTTCAGTCGACAAAACGTTGTAAGTAGTAATGACAATATCGTAGCGGGCTAACTTGGCTGGAGACATATATCCATGCGTTGAGACTCCTCTGCAATTTAAAAAAAAAGTCAGGTTATATTGCACATTTAAAGGATAAACTGGTTGTGTGTAGTAAAGCTGTATCATACTTGTAGAACAGAATATTGAGCCGGTGATTCTGTACATGTCTCTGAATTTCCTTAATCCACTGATGACTGATTGATTGTGGAGTAATAATCAGAGTTGATTTTGTTTCAAACGGAGGTTCCAATGCTTCACAATGTGGACACAGATACGACTTGTTGATAGTTTTGAAGAGAGTACGCAAACCGTCATCAAATCCAACGCAATCGGCATGCTGAGAGCTCATGCAATAGCTGCACTGAACAATTTCAGCTTTCCTGTACCCTTCATCTGTTTCCCCGCAAACACACTCAAAAAATGCCCGAGATTCAATTTCAACCTCGTAAAACTTCCCGTGAAATTTGGGCATTGACCTGGCCATCTCCGCATATTTGTACTCGTTTAATGCAGAGTCATACATGACCTTCAGCGCTTCGAAAGTACTTCCGGGCTTGTCAGTGCTTGACTTTCGTTTCTTTGAGACCGCACGATTTGAATTGCACTTTTGACGCATGGCATCTATAACAGTTACTTTCTTGGTAGGAGTTAACCTCTCCTGTACATCATCTTCATCAGCAGCAACGAATTCACAAGGAGATGGCGCACGCCTTCGACGTTTCCCTATATCACGGTTTCCACCACAAGAAACGGTTTTTGTTGGCCTTGATCGTTTCTTTCGATTTCCTTTACTTGCTTTCTTTCGTTTTCTGTTCAACAATGACTCATCCTCCTCCGTGTCAGTGGTATTAGAATCAGATGAAGGTGTCTGCGATGACTCGGCCTCCGAGCACTCTTCCACCTTTTCTTTCGTCTGGTCACCAAAGAATTCCTGAAGGTGTTCAGGAATCTGTTTTTCGTTGAGAAGAATAACACATAGTGTTTCTACTGTTTTTCCGAGACCTAACAAAGAAAGTATACATCGTATATAACTGGACGAGACACATAAGATAACACACTCATAACAAAATTACTTGAGGTTGTCGACTCACCCATTTCATCACACAATATTCCTCCACTGGGCAGAGGCGGCACCTTCGGCCGCTTCCAGCATATATACGCTGTGTAAGGATTATAAAACGCTTGCTTCTTCGCCCCCACTCCAGATGAAACATGGGTTGTTAATTCAATTGGAATATACATTTTATTTAAAAAGGTATTGATCAAATCCGTTTTATTCAAGTAGGAAGTAGTTGAATGTGCTTCACAATGATCCAAGCACCCCTCACGGTAAAGCATCCACTGAACAGCGTCTTTCTGGTAATTCCTCAGGGTTGGTTTCAAGGCTGCAGGTTGTAAAGGAATATCAGAAGCTGGTAGTTCTTCTCTTTGATGAAATTTTCGAATTTGGCCGTAGAACCACTGGATGTCTTCTTTCTGCCTTGTTTCGGATTCTGAAAAAGCTGCAGACAGCAAATACATGTAAATGTTTTATAACATTTATAAGAACTGTCTGGCATTTTTAAAACTAAAGTAAAATCTGAACCCTTACCGGGAGGTGGTGCTACACCTAGAAAGTTTGCAAAGACATCTTGCATTGGTTGAAATTTCAACATTGGAATCTCATGAATCTCATGCTCATTCAAAATTGCCGTGTCCAATAGAACAACATCCAAAATGAAGCACTGCCTCGCAAAGTCAAAGTGATTGAAGTCCAGCGCGAAAGTTCTTCGATTTCCTAAAGCTGATTAAAGAAACGTATATTACATTACATATTAACCATATACGCCAAAGTAAGCAACTTAAGCAAGTTTAGTTAATACCTACAGGGAATGTTTAATTACATCTCAAAAAATGAAATCTATTAGATACAGATAAACTATGTTATACTATACCTCTGTTGCTGAACATGTCAAATGGAACGCATACAGGGTCGACGTGGTAAAAATAGTGTTTGGTCACAATGTACTTTAATTGTCTCCCTGAATCCTTTTTTAAAAGTTTTGGTGGTGGATGCTCCGCAGCTTCTTCTTCGCTCAACTGCCGTTTCGTTTTCATGTGGAGAATTGATGCACTAGGTTGCTGACTGACGTGAAAAATGAGTTCAACTATGTCCGGATTAGCCTCTACTAGTTCGGTTTTACTTTTCCAATCCCACCGCTGTGTTCCACAACGATCAAATTGTACTTCACCAATTTTGTATCCACCCCTGGATTGGCTTTGACTATTTTGTGTTTCTTCTGTTGGCTCTGATCCGCTCTTGTTCGAAACTGTAGCAAAATTATTATACTCCTCAGGCTGAGTAGCGCCATCAGTCCGTTGTACTACTGAACAATCGACCTCTAGATCTGTCGGCAGTTCATCTTTGGTGGTGTTTGAATTGTTAGACTCCCCAAGACACCCGTCTTTGAAATTAATATATAATTTACACTTTGTTGAGTTTGCAATTCTTTTAAGATACTCTTTATGGTCATCATTTCCATCGCAGTCCTCCAATATCTGCAAGGGTCCCAACGGCTTTGGCGGAGATCGTGGCAGCTTTGGAATAGTTTTCTTACGGGGCTTTACTGCTTTTGCCCGTCTCTTCCTCCCCTTCTTCCTAGGTCGTCTTCTTGGATTTTGATTCGGGGGTCTGCGCTGTTGTGGTCGACGAGGTGACAGCCCAGAAGTTCCTGGTGTGGCTACTTGACTACTAGATGTTCGTCTTTGGTTAACTCGTCCAGCGATAGATGCTATAATACTACCGGGAATTGCAAACTCTACAGCTGGTTCCACGCCAATTTGTTCGTTCCAAGGTATAAAGTCCTCATCGTCCGAAGAGTCAGAGGATAATCCCTCAGAGTTGGACGCAAACTCGAAGATTTCCTCACCGTCGTCTCCCATTCGAACACGGAAACCACTTACAGGTCCATTGTTGACTGTTTCATTTTCGTCTTGACTTTCTCCGTCGCCATTCTGATTTCCAACGCTAAGCAAACTATCTTCCGACTCCCTCTCAGACTCTCTCCTGCCAGGCAAGGATACACTGTCTTCTTCAACAATCACCTCCTGCTGCCCCCCTACGCTGGGCAAGGAATAATTTGAATCAGAATTGGCCTCTGGTTGTTGAGGGGAAGGTTGTCCACTACTGTCTTCAGATTCCAAATCTCCCCGACTAGCCTCTTGGTCGCTTGAGAACGCTCGCACATTTCTGGCACTGGAATTGACGTCCTCTCCATTGTTAACCTCATCTATATCTGGAAGGTAGTCATAATCATCCTCCGATGCGTCACTGCTAACTTCCCCGAATCTTTCCATCTCCAATGCAGGCAGTTAATATAAACTTAAAACCCTTGCATCCCGTTGACGACAGCTTTTTGAAATCCTCTTGCTGAGTCGTATCTTTCTGAAATTAATCAAAATTCATCACTGATCCTTCACTCACGACAACACTTCATGTGTACAACGTAACATCTACAGATATGTCAAATATGCTCACTGCAGTAATTTACGTGTACTCTATCTATCTGCACTAACTATCTTTACAACGGCTAACTGTCAATTGAAGACATCTCCACAAACCCAACCGTCTCAACGACAATCAACAGTTCACGTCAAAATGAAACAACAATTAAACAACCTTACCAACAAGAAACCGGCAGTATAAATCACTTTTATTCCGATGAGGCTAGAATGACAAAATCCGACACTCGCGACTCGCGAGTCTTTCCACAAAATGCTTCCCAAAAGACGCTTACTAATAATTCCCAAACGTGTAAAGACAAACCGAAAAGAAATCAAAATGCCAAATTGCTGCTGAAATGCATTGCATTCTACTGGAAACTCGTCAGCACTCAGCAGAGAGACTAAAGATGCTTTCCAGTTTTGATGCTTCACAGACGCAGTCCGAAGACAAAACAAAACGTATTTGGATCACAACAAAACGAATGAGCAAGAAAAAGTACACAACAACACCAAATCAGATTGGTGCTGCTCCGAGGAGAGTGTCGCTGGGGACAAGTGAGCACTCCAATCAATCTCACGTGAAAGACGACAAGTATTCTTCTCCGTGTCTGTGTGTGCTATATTGGTCGTTCCCGAAGTTTTTACATGCATAATTCACACGTGCGCTCAGAAGCATGACTCATCATGTCTAATTAAAAACGCCAAACGGGTTTGGCTTCTCCAGGTACATTTTTGACTTCCGAAATTTCGTGTCTAGACTCGTCACAAATTTTTGGAATTATGATGGATGGTGATTTCAAGCGGAGACGGTATGAATTCGAATTGGTCAGCTTTATGGAAGTTAATAAAAGGTAATGTCATAAAAAATGAAAATGCTAGTAGGTGGTCTATCTGCAAACTTGCATCTAGTTCAAACAATATTATGAGGGATTGTATGTCAAACATGTTGGTGTAACTTTTGTATGATTTTTGAGGTCGGTTTTATTCATGAAATTTAACATGCGAAGTAGCGCGTTAATGTTTATGATACATTTAGTTTGATTGCACTCGAAAGTTTCCCGAGTTTTTCTACTGCTTCTTCCAGAACGCTCTGCAATTCCGCATCCCCGTTTACGACAATTGCATGGGAGCTCTCTTCATGTTGAGGAATCTCCAGAGCGGCGAGTTGGCTGGAGAGCATGTTGGCCTTCATGAAGTGTCCTTGACGCTGTGTTAATCTGTGCTGGAGAACTGCTTCCGAACACTTGAGGAAAACGAAGATTGTTACTAAACTGCCATCGTCTTTGGGGTCTTTGATGTTTGCGTCGGTTCCTCGTAAGATATCTCTGTATTTCTTTTTAAGGGCTGAGCAGGCACCCACTACAGTTACAAAAGGATGAGTTGTTGTTGAGGGCTGCTTTTCTTTGATCATTTCTTGGCGCACCCTGAGAAGCCAGGGTAAACGGTCTTGATCCGTGAGTGGTGTGCCGTTGCTCATTTTCTTAATGTTCTCTTCCGAGTGGAAGGAGTCAGCGTCGACGAATGGGACGTCAAACCGCTTTGCAAGTCCTGCCGCAACCTCGGACTTCCCACATGCACAAGGACCACACACGACGAGCCCGAGTGAAAGTTGTGGGCTCTCCGAATTCGGATTCATTTTGGCGTGAGAGCTTCCAGCTAGATTTTGGAACCGGCTGGGTTGGGAATTGAATGGTCAATCAAATCCCGGAGAAGTCAAAGGCAGAAGTGAAATCTCCTTCAATCAATCTGGGCATACTTATAACATGCTTGAAGGTAAACAGTACAATGCATTCACACATATGGCACATGGCAGAACATCATATCATGCACAGGCCACATTGTGGAATACCACATCTCACATCACGTTCCCAATTCACATTCTGATCTTCACTTCATCAGTAGGTACCAATTCATTCAAGTAGGCATTTAATGCAATGGGTTATATCTTTTTGCAATTGAGTGGATCATCAATCCATCCATATCATCACGTCAAAAGCAAGAAAATCAAAATTCACCACGAGAATGATTTTGTTTTAGGAAATCCATAATAA
>JAHZMW010000606.1:0-10577 GCA_027743745.1 Alloscopus bannaensis | reverse complement strand
AGTAAAAGAAAACAAAAGAGAGTATTTACTTACATTCCAACATCCATCATAGTCACATATTACCTCACACACAGACTGAGCATTGTGTTTCGTTTTTTTTTCTGTGCCTGGCTGTGTGACTTGAAGGGAACAATAGTAGCAAGAAAATAGCAACAGCTTGAGGCGTATTGTTTACGCAATTTGCATACCGTCACCTCGTCCATCCTTTCACAGTTTACATGTTGTGTCAATACAAAAACAAACATGAAGAAGGTGAAAAGTAACTTTTCTCAACAGAACCCTTTCCCTTCCAAAATTGAGCGTAGTACCCCAACAACAATAAACACAGACTTGACTGGAAAGTAAGATATAAAGAGCATACTATATGCATATGATTCAGAATGTAAAGTGTGCTTTTGTGTAAAAGTTGTTGGTCTTTCCATACTCAACAGAAAGTTGAGGTATTTAACGCACTTACTGCTTTGTCAAGTAAATTGCTCCAGGCGTGAGAGGAGAGAAAAGAGAGTCAACTTTTGAAATTGAACAGTTCACTTCACTCTCATGCGCGTGGACAAAAGGAGCTCCAGGAAGAACGAGTGGAAGTGAAAAGCTATTTGAATTAAAAAAGAACCTACATTCTCTGCTACACGGTAAAGGTTACCTACGTAGAAATTACAAAATATTTCTACAATAATAATGAAATCCCACAGAGCAGGAAGCATAAGAGAAGCGAGAAGAATGAAACACAAAAGTCGAGTAGGTATAGCTTGTATTCAAATTCCCGAATGAATGGACGAGTACATTTTGAATTTACATTGAATTAGAGAGCAATTCTTTGCACACAGTGAAATGGGTATAATATCGTTTATGTGTGAATTCGGTAAAAATGCTTTCTTCTTTCTTGTTGGTTGTGTAATAGTATACGGGTCGTGATACTGCAGTAAAAATTGTAATGTGCTTTCACGAGATCAGCATTGTTGTAGTGGAAAGAGAAAGTTTGCAATTTCCACTTTGAAAATATGTGCCCATTCGTATTCATATGCGAACATATTTGGAAAACCTCAAGTTGATCCCAGTGTATTTATTGTGGAGGATTTATTTTCCGAATGAGTTGCTCCAAAATATGGAATACTGAATACATATTCTCACACGTAGTATTCAACAAACATTTTGTGCAAAAGCATAGTGTGCACATAGTCAACTCCCCAGAAAAATGTACGCAGATTGAATAGAGGTGTGCTATAGTGGAGCAGTTTTCACGAGAATGGAAAAATCCACACAGAAAGAGCTCACTCAAGTGCAATGAAAAAGCCAAAACTTTCTAACCGCAAACAAAAAATGAAAAAATACATCCACACAAAAATGTACATGCACAACTACAGGTTTAGTTTACATTGCGATGCTGGAGGGAGAAAGTAATAATTGCAATAACACGCAACTCACAAATCACAACTCTACACAGCCTTTTATATACATTGCATAATTTTACCGTTTTTTGTTTACATAACATACACATACTTTTACCGCACGCTGTTCTTTTGTTTAGATTGCCTTCACGTAGCGCCACACGTTGCACAATCATAACATTTTGAAGCGGAGTAAATAACAAAATGATCGTGTGCAGAATGCGATGAAAAAAATGACATACAATTTTACATTTTTATGGCGATAATCGTAATATGCTTATCTCGATTTTAAGCAAAGTATCAATTCCACACTTTCCTTGCTGTAACTTCGGAATGAGTTCAGGTTTATTAAGTCATGACAGAGTGAGGCTAGATGCGCACTCATCCTGATTTTCATGATTATCAAGGGACGAATACGGCGTATGCAACCGCAACCGCTTTTACATACAGCCATTTTGCAGCCTTCACATAGTATGTATGTGCGTCTGAGGTTGAAATGAAACTAATTTCAAAAGTCTCATGCGAATTTAGCATTATCCAGAATATCATAAGAATTAATCTTTTTTGGCTCAACTCTCTAACTAATCCTTGAAACCACAAATTTCCATTTATGTTTATCTACTACATCCACATTCCTCCTAACTCTAACTCTATACCAATTATTAATACCTAAGCTCCTTATTTACCCTGTCGCAAATTTTTAAGTAAACTTTATTTTTACTGATTAAACCCTTTTTTGCTTACTCATATGTTAATTACGGCTGGCCTAATTCTGCTTAACACTAACTTTTATAAACGGAAACATAAATGCAGATAACTATAGAATAAACCTTTTATAAGCAAAAACATTAAGTTTCTCCTGGACCACGACGTGAAATTAAGATAAGAGTACAGATGTGTCCGTCGTTCTTATAAGATGGAATTTTTTGGAGGAGCTTTTTAATGTGACAGTCTTCTTATAAGAGGAAGACTCTTTTGAAACTTTTAACTTCTCTTTTGAAGAGTATTTCAGATACAGTGAAATTAATACACACTAAATAGTTGTGGAGTCAGTACAATTTTTTATACTCCGTATATGTATTAACCAATAATAATGGACAATATGCAATTCGTTTCGTCTCACTGATGCCTCCATGCCCTTTGGTGAAAGCGACGATTTTGCTCATCTTTGTGTTTTTTCCTGTGTTATTATACGCTTTCAGATCAATGCACAAGATTATACGCTACAAAAACAAGAACCAGCCGACTGTATCCTTGTTATTATAAAAGCCGATAGAAAGTGAATTTTTAATGCTTCTATGTTGAACAGATGCGTACATCTCACAAACCCCTTGGGTGGGATGTATGGAAAAGGAATCCAGCAAAATCTAATAAAATTCTTCAAATATTTACAAGAACATTACCCATCAGAGCGGCAAGATTTCCAGTTGACTTCCTTTCAGACTAGCTGATCTGCACAAAAATCACAATCAAGGCTCGCTGTCAGTCCGCTCTTCTTCAGATTTTTTAAAGATTCTAATCCGCTCCTCCTTTCACTCTTACGTATTCCACGACAGAATTGTGATGATTTTCAAACGAAATTATCGAGTTTTCTTTTGACTATGTACACATAAAAAAGCGTAACCCACATTCATTCACGGTCTATCTTCTCGGCAGTTCGTTATATTCGTAAAAACTTAAATACTTTCAACTTTCTCATCTCGTCCTCTCCCACTTTCAACTTCCTCTCGTTGTCCGTCCCAAAGAAAAAACGAGCAAACTTTTTTTTTTTATAAAAGTCAGTCAGTTGAGAAAGTCAGATATGGGACGCACACAATATCTTTTATTACTTCACAAAAAAACTGCATACTGCACACTTTTTCCTTCATTCACCCTTTCACCAAAACTTTTATGTAAAAAAGCATGTAGTAAACGTTCTACTCTAATTCTTCGCTTTTTGTATTCAACTTTTAACTTTTCGAGAGTGTGTAACTACCCAAAACTTACATGTTTTGGTTGAGAGAAAATTTTGATTTTTTTTTGTATCTTTCATTAGTTTTCACGCGCGCCGCGCGCGCAAAGAGAGAAAATAAAAACGCAAGATCTCTGATTTGCAAGCACTTTACATTTTTTCACTTTTTTCCTCTCTGTTGCTCAAGATTAGCGGAAGACGCCTTGCGCCGTGTCCAACAACTAAAAAATCGCAATGTTTTTCTTCTTTCTGCCTGTTAACTAATAAATGTACAACAATTTAAATACACGCTTTTATAACAACTGTCTCCCCAAAAGTCGTTATTCGCTCACATTTGACACAAACAAAGGAATACATTCATTACTCACAAATTCTTTAAAACCGTTAATAACGTATTAGAATTCCAGGAGTAAGAAGAAAAAAAGTGCGCAAGAAACGACTCGGTTCAATGTCTTTTTTTCTTACGGAATTTTACAAAAAGCGTCCACAATTTAGAAGGAGAAAGGGAAATGGAAATTAGGAGAAAATTATACTTTTGACTTCTCGCTTCACACAATTATCCAACAAAACCCGAGGTACGGACCGCTTCTGGCAGGGCACACGAACAGAATGTGGAAGAAACAAGGAGCTGCAAGTCAAGTCAATACGCTCTCTAACAGAGAACACGAGTAGTGAGCTTTTACACGTTGTTGTACAGTGATACAGAAAAAAAACTCTGTTTTCCCAAAGAAGACTAAAGGGAGTCAGAGGAATCTCCCGTTTTTACTCAGTTTTTGACTACACAGAGAAGAGAGGTAGAGAACGAGATTGCATCCGAAAAGCAGTGGAACCATCGAATGGAGTTGGATGAGGAGGAGAGAAGGATTTTTATATGCAACAGAGGTACGAGGAGAAAAGACCACGACGAAAACCAGAGAAAACTTTGCCTTTCGAATAGTCTTTCTATATTTCTCTGTAAAGCCCTTATTATGTTTTTGTCTACTGCAAAAAATCTATTCTTGTTCTACCTACATTTCAAAAACTTGTACGTTTTTCGACAGTATGCAAGCTAGGACGAGGAGAAGCTAGTAAGAAAGCTAAAGCCCAACAGCATTTTTCCTTCTATTTTCTTCACAGCCTCAGTCTCCGTTTCAGTGAAATGTGTGTGAATGAGCCGAAATGCGATTCGGGACCTATGGGATATCTCAACTGTCTCCTGTGCTGTGTAGTCCATGTTATATATTGTTATATAACTGTGGTGTGCACAGTTATAGGATTGTAGAGACTCCTATGTGCATTAAATGCAATAAAGAATTGTGTGCTCCTATTGCACACTGCGTTTGTTCCGAGTTGTTAGCCCACCACCCTTTGCTCCGAAAAAGAATAGGAATTCAAAAATATCAACCTTCCTCTCAACTCTCTAGGCAGCAACATTATACTGTCTTTCTCTAGAGAAAGAAAAGAGTGTATATAATGTACTTATATAATATTTTTTAAAAGAGCGAGGAACAGTGTGTCATTCATTGCTTAGTTCACACTCGAACTTGTTCTTTAGTTTTTTAGTGCATCCTGTCCCTTTCGTTAGAGTTCACAAGAGAATATTATGTTGGCGCTATCAAAACCGTTTAGACAGGGTTCCACATTTGTACTATACTGAGTTGTGTAAGAGTGATAACAGTACGAAAGTGTTTTTTAAAAAATAGTGAGTAAACTGCTTGCTTCACTCTTGAAAGAATTGTGGTAGCCCATACTAAACAAAAAAAAGTAGACAAAGGAGTGTATATAACGGTGTCATGCTCAGAATGGCATTGCCCGAGAGTGAATATACGGTATCAGATGGAGTTTTTGGTGTCAGTGCCAGGTTCGCAAGAGAGAAAGAGAATTCGCACATTTCCTACTTCCTTTTTTCTCCGCTCTTATCGCGTGTACGGAGTTGGGCAGAGTACAGACTGAAAATGTGAAAAGTAGAGTAATAATACGGA
Source organism: Alloscopus bannaensis (assembly GCA_027743745.1). NCBI lineage: Eukaryota > Metazoa > Arthropoda > Collembola > Entomobryomorpha > Entomobryidae > Alloscopus > Alloscopus bannaensis. The sequence continues at coordinate 5,280 of JAHZMW010000606.1, read as the reverse complement.
GAGCAAATAGACAGAGCAAAGAAGCGGTTTAGAGTGGTATGAGAGAGGAGCAGGAAAGTTTGGTACATTTCGAGGTAAACAACTTTGTTCAAGAGAGTGAGTGATGGCGATGATGATAGTAAAGCATGTTGCGAATCCAAGTTTTTAAAAATGATGTCTGTTAGAGGTACATAAGAAGAGGCTGGCATTTATAGAGACTATCACAAGCGAGAGCATACTATATACTATAATTTGAAAGCAGATGGTGGTAATATTAACCCCTCAATAACTGTGGTGTGAACGCTGCAACAACAAACCCGAAAGTAATAGATGGATTAATTACTTAAATGCATAGTAAAAACTTGATTCGTTTTGTGGTTTTTGTAGAGTTAAGAAATATCTATACATATCAACACTTACGAATTTTAAATGTTAGCTGGCATAACTGGTTTTTATTATTCCAGCGCAGCGATTTTAAATGGAGTTGTATGCATGGTGCCTTTATGACATTTGAAGGCTTCCAACGAAAATTTTTAATCACAAGTTACAAGAAGATATTATTAACCTTGTTCCACCGCGCTACCACAATGACAGGTAACTTTGTTCGTTTTGTTACAACTTTTCTGTCTTTCTACATTCGCACTTTGCATATCCACCACCGCAATACACTTGCACAAGGGAGCCTTCGCCTTAAGCTTTCCCACAACCTTGCGGTGGCACTGCAATAACACTAAAAACTATAGTTTACATTTACGAATAAGTGCAACAAAGCGCACCCTTCCAATGACTCGGCCTTGTTTCAATGTTTTTTCCGGTTTTACCAGGCTTGTAATCACGCAGGCGAAGGAGTCATTTGTATTTTCGATGATGGGTTCTTATGTAAAATGTCAGGATTGCGTTATGATGTTTAATCAGTATCATCTTCGGGCGTGTTTGCATCATGTGGTGTGTTACCACCTTGATTTTGATGATAAAAACCGTGTCACTCCAGTCTTAAGTTGCGTGTCATATTTTTCATTTCGAGTCACTCCAGCATTTTTAGGAGAGAATGATAAACTAGTGTGTTTGCAAAAAAGTGAATCATTTGGGCGTTTGTTCTTGTCTGGGAAGATCAGGAGAAGAAATGAGCAGAGCACACGACTTTGGAGTGAGTGGTTCCAAGTTGTCTGCAATCTTATCCGGAAAGAAAAAGACTCTCGTCGGGCTGACTTGGCTGAAAGATGGCTGTTAAGTATCTCTAGTGCATCTGCATCCCCCATTCCACCACACGCGGAATAGTGTCTGTTTACTTTGTCTTGATTTTTTACAAACACAAGACATTCGCGTTCTCTTCTGTTCGTTCCGGCTGCTCCAAAGATATCTTGAAGAAAATCATAAAAATAATAGAAAATGGATGATGGAGTGTATATGTCAGAGGCGTGGGATATGCGCTACTATATATGATGCAAGAGAAATGGAGACATACTGAAAAGAAAAACATGACAGCAAGAGAGAGAGGATTTTTACGTTGTTTTTATACTTGCCAGGATGACTTATGGAATGTGTACAGGAAGATAAGCTTGAAAATGGGACGCATTCATTTTGGAAGAGAGTTCGGATTGTTGTGGCGTATAAAGCAATTTTTCATACGGAAGTGTTTCTGTTGCTTATGCTTTGAATATGCTGGTTGTTGCTTTTGTGCTTTTCCTACTATTTCCGGAGATGCAAGATCAGTATCTTATCGTCTGTGATAACACTAGCTGCTGGAATAATATCTAGTTTCTTTTATTCATTTATCCTGCTAAATGCTATGTGTGCATATCATTTATTAGTTAACTAGTAAACTAGCATTGAATGTTTATGATGTTTATAGTGTTAGTGGTGCTGGAATTATTTCGTTATCCAAATGCTTCCGAAAAAGCTTCATATGAAAATTTGTTCTTCAAAGTAACAAAGCTTGCGGCGTTTGCTTCAGTTAAGAAATCCTTTAGGTAGTAATCGTGCGGGTGGACCTGGAGGACCAGGCAGACCAGGATCACCTTTCATGCCTGGCATCCCCTGCAATCCAGGAAATCCAGGAGGTCCGTAGATGCCAGGTTCACCTTTAGCACCGGGTCGGCCCGGAATTCCTGGAAATCCAGGCATGCCCTGAAAATAATATGGATATGTCGTTGTGTATCACATATAATTTATTCTTAAGATATGGAAAAATGTTTTTTAAATCTAATAAAAAGAAATATCTTACCGGTGGGCCTGGAAAAGCTCCCATGCCTATTGGGCAGACGCATTCGGGTTTGTTTTCGGAAAGGTACTCTAAAACAAAATTCAATTTTTGTACCGTCTTGATTCTTCGTAAATTATAAATCCATAATAAATCTATGCATGCTGTCCTGTCGGATTATTGCCATACTTTTCACTTCCTCTAATATTTCACTTTTCAACCTCTCGACTTCCACTGAAGGAATCATTGTGTAGTCGGTGACAGATGATGGCGATGTGGTGTAATCCCCCATTTCGTCAACCGTGTCAATCACATTCCCTGGATCTGGTGCCTCTTTTCCTTGGCTAAGAAGCATGCCAACACTAACGCACAAGACAACCCACACAATTTTGTGAAGCATTGTCTCTGGATTCAATATAGCAAAATGACCCAAAAACTTTAAATTATATTGTCAAAGAGCAGAGCAATCTTCCGCTTTTCATCAACAAACTGGAAATTATAATATTCGTGCTCAGTTGATGGGCAGCGCTTTTATATACGAGCACCCAGAACAGGTCCTGATTTACTGGATGAATACTTTTTATTACTTCGTAAAGAGAATTGATAAAGATAGTTTTAAGTTTCAGCGTAACTGCATCCTGAAATCATTCAATATTTTCTCGAGTTGATCGCTCAATCAAGTAAGCCAAGCTAAACTGCTAAACAACTATTCCCTAAACGATAAGGACATCCGGTGAGCGCAAGATGACATCCATGAAACTCCTCTTGTTTGTATGTCATTCCTATTTCTTTTACCACCCGCTATCATTTAGAAATGACTCATTATTTATTTCAGGTCGGCGAGCAGAGTTTTTGCTGTTGATGCGAAGTATTTGACTGGATAATAACTTATTATCCAGTCTCTGAAATGCTTATTATTAATAAGCATTTCAGAGAAAACGTCGCCGGAGAGTTTTTGAAACAAAGCATGACGCAGTGTGGTTTTGTGAAACACAGTCGAGTAGATGCTTAATGGTTGCAAAGAGTTGTATTAATATTGTTTTCATTAAGATCTTCCACAGATGAAGTCCGCCCTACAACTATTGGCATGTGTACTATGAATTTTCCATCAGGCATCCTTCAAATTATCGCAGTAGAAATTGAATGTGCACATGATCTCATCATTTTCATACCCACCCAATTCACTTCCCCGTTCATTTCCATTACCCATCCGATCGTTTTCACCAATTCAGTAACAATCTGCCCTCCTGTCTACTCCACTTGCTAACAATCGGCTGCAGATGCACAGAAGCACAAGTGTGCACCAAACTCTATCCGCATCGTCATGCCACAGGCGAGGAGGGAAGAAGGGGTGCATAATGAAGTAGAGAAAATACAAGGTTCTTCGAAAGATGAGGATAGGGTGCTGATTGCACATTACATCTTCTCAGCATATCTCCTTGTATGCCCTGCGTCCTGTCCCAGAAAAACCATAAAAATCCTGGCTTCCATAAACCGAGGAACATAAAAACAGAGTTTGTCGTCATCCCTGCAGCCATGCATCTGAAAGACTTCTTTTCATGCTGTCCTTGTTCTTGTGTACCAGAGGCATTTCCAAGTACAGCACACCGTGTGTGCCTCTGCGATGTGAAATGAATGAAAACTACATTTCACTCTCGGTGCTGGTGCCACGACAGAAGACAGAGATGAGAAGTAGAAAAAAACGAAATGAACCAAAAGTACAGTCCCATGGCCCATGATGCATGGGACGTGAATGACATTTCCCCCTTTTTTACATCTCTCACACTTGTTTGCTGTTTGCATTCTCCAAGTGTTCTTCTCATCTTCATGATGACGATGTGGTGACTCAAGACAAGGCAACTGCAAGTGTGCAAGTTCTATGTCAAGTGTGTCCTAAAATGAAGCAGAATTATGACATGAACGCAATATAATCATATTTTTGTGCGCTTTCTCCCATTCATTATATTATGCTTCCGCCGAGACGACGGAAGAGAGGGAAAGGATTATAAAACTTCACTCTTGATCAGGACATCATCACTCAATCCAGGTCCCATAATAATACTCTCGTCATTTTTCCTCACTTTTTTTCTAACTAGTCATATAAAAGGAGCAACGCAGCATGCTTTCTCTGCACCTAATCATAAGTCTGCTAATGATAAGCTTTGTATGTGCACAAGGTATACAATGACGCTCGTCTCTGGGGTTTATTAGTCTTGGGAGTTTTTGTGGGGCTTACCATCTCTGTGTGGAGCTTAACTACAAAACAAACTTGGAGGAAGCCAAAAAACTCTTCAGTTTTGAGGGATGAGTGTCGAAAGTATGGAGGATTTCCTCACATCGCTCTTCCCGTCAGTTTATAAACAGAACAGAAAAACACAACTCATTCTCCCCCAAATTGCTCATTCCTCAACTCATTCATTCACATTGAATTAGACGTTTAATAAACGAACCAAGATGTGTGTGCGTGTGAAGGCTATAATTTATAATATTTCTTTTCGTGTGCAACATGCTCAACTCGTCCTCCTCTGTAGTTTGCGTCTTTTTTATCGCTCTCTACGCACTTGACGGGAGCAAATGGACGTATGAATGAGCAGGGAAATGATAAATCGAGCAAGATTTCATTACACACAAAATATATAGGCACAACTTCCACCATGATGAAATGCTCACGTTCTCTTCCAGAGATTCCTTCGGAGGATTTTGTTAGAGAAAGGAGCTTTACAAACCCATGAAAATACCAACATGTAGTCTGTGGGGACAACTTCTTTTTTGGGGTGGGTGGGAATCTGTTTTTTGGTTTTGTCCGTGTGCGTCAGCCCTGAGGACAGGACAACGGAAAGCGGTTAGATTCGTATATTATATAAATCCCAGATGGCTTTCCCTTTGACGACCGTCTTTCTCCGTCTTTATATGTTGACTAGGGAAAGTTAAAGTGGGCTCGGTTGAATGATGACGGATTCAGAGAGGGAGACAAAAAAGTGATATGATCGACCATAATGTCCAATCCTTGTGAAGCTTAAACGAGAGTGGAGCTGGGGCAATAAAATATAAGAGAAAGAGAGAGCTGATTCAGGCAAGATTCATCAGAATATAACCAGATG
>JAHZMW010000605.1:0-13633 GCA_027743745.1 Alloscopus bannaensis | reverse complement strand
GTCAAATTAGCATAATCTGACCGAATACTTGACGTTCACACAAGAACGGGTGTCCTCCCAAGAACAGGTATGATTCCGTAAAAACTTATGTCTTGAAATGCCAGAACATGAGTAGAACAGAGTTTTGTCTAAAATAATCTCGATTTTGATGTACCGTCCAATTGTTTGTTTTACTGAAAAATTTCTTCCAGGCGAACTTAGTCATGCATTTATTGTTGGAGTACCTATATTGTATATTATACACATAGCAATTAATTATTTATGGCACCAGGAGGGCTTAGGGTCCTGCAGGTTGACAAAGTGCGCACTGATATAACCTTGAGGAATCTTGAACCAACCCGTATTCCCATTAACATTTGCCCCATTCACACGTTCCGAAATTGTTACTGTTTGCCCATTCGTCAAAGACGCGACCTTGCTAGAACTCGTGTTGGGTTGGGATCTCACATTCAATCCACCAGCGGCATTCACCGTTCCAACACAAGAAGTTCCTCCACCACCAGGTGGTGGTGGCGGTGGGGAAGGTGTTCCACCTCCACCAATAGCAGCAAACATTTCATCCCAGGGGTAAGGCCCAGGGCATTTGGCTCGTGACTTTGGAGAAATAGAGTAGTGACCTGTGATTCCACCGTTGGCATCCGCTCTCGCACGTCGGATATGAGGGTTGCGCTTGAGTATGTTGTTAATGAGCTTGAACGAGGCTTCTTTTTGTGCTTGCGTCAAGTGATTAGAGTTGTCCGTGGAGGATTTGACGTGCTCGATTGAAATTGTAATAGCGTTTGGGTTACTGGTCCACCCTGACATTGGAAGTAATCATTCAATACATTTGAAATGATTTTGGACGACTTATTCATCACATTTATATTATATTTGACACATATATAAAATACATGGATCTCTTCCAGCTTCCATAATTCCATTGGCCCAAGCCGTGTCCTTTTCCCGAACACATTGTACCACCACCCCTTGCTGATCAACGACGTAATGGGTGCTCGCTTGAGATTTGGCACTTTGAAACCAGGATGCAACACCGGTTGCAGAAGAGCCTCCAGCAGTGCCTAAAATCAACTTTTCAAATTAAGTTTATACTTCAATCGATGTTTTTTAAACAAAGAAATACGTACCATGAAGGATAAGGTACTTCGCGTAACCTGGCGAAGCTCGTCCTGCGGTCATGTGAGGACTCGCCATCCACTTCGCCCCAGGCTCATCCTGACTGTGTCGATTAATAATTTTTATATCTCAGAGAAAACATGTGGTGTAAAATAGAGCTTTCGACATAAATTGGATCCTTTTCGCTTTACGTCGCAATTCTCAATGTTTGATTTGTAAGGAAATTACCTTGAAACTAGTTGGCAACCAAGGAGCAGGATAGGCAAGGCAAAATATATGCCCGTCATCATTGTATTTTGACAATATAAGTATTCTTCAAAACTTTACCTCTGCCGTTAGCTTTAAATGCCTTACTGTGTAACTTGTAGGTATTCAGAATTATTCGCCAGACATCTTTGCTACATCCTAAATCAAATTCAAATTCGCATTGTTCATTATTGACATCTTCATCCAGAGAAACACGGAGATTTTTTGGAGGCTTGAAGACATTTTTATTTTAGCAAGCATGGCGATAACAATTGTATGAATGAAGTTAACAAACCACAGTCGCAAAAAAATTGAACCTGGCACCAGAGACTTCAGGAAATCAGAAGTAAGTGAGCGTCGACACTTTATGTACACTTGTTAGGATAAACTTCAATATTCAGAGAGAATGATTGGACAGATGTGTGCACAACAGGATGTGCACTATACGCACTTCCTTCCAGGTCTATAAAACGGCATTTCTTAGTAAGCTAATTGGTATGCTTTATAATCTAATGATCAATCTTTAGGATTCATTTACAATTCATTCTGAGAAAATGAAACCTCTTTTCACATACCAATTAAAGTTTAGTTTTTCATTCACACACGCACTTCAGCGCGCGTGTGTGAATGAATGCAACTTTGCCATGAACGATTACTTTGCAACGGCGATGACGTCGGAATGTTTTAATAATTATACACCGCACTGCTGGTCCTGTTAAGTTGTTTGTGTGTACAACTTTTGCCAATTGTCGAAAGTTGGAATGATAATCTCATGATTGCGATGTTTACATACTTAATCGCTTTCATTATAATTATTGTAATCTAAAAACGCATTCATTACAGTTTTGAAAACAGAAATGGTGTATAGGAACTTATGAATCGTATTTGCATCCAGCGGGGTAAATTTTTTTAACGCTTGCAGTCACATTATGTCATGTCATGATATCAGAAAATGGTTTGATTTTACACATGAAGTCCTTTCGATCCTGACCGTGGGATGACCTTCAACAAGTAGAACTACCACCTGCACATTCCTGGCACCGTTGCCATTGGTGGATTCTTCTAGTTTTGATACAAGAACATTGCGCGCAAACATTTCCGGATCAATTTGTTTGCGTCGCTAATTAATGACGCTTAATTGCACACTTTTGTGTATAATAATTTAATGTTAATAATTTAAGCTTAAGTTTATATTACGAGTTGCATAACTTAATTAGTTATACCAAGCAATTAAATATGTTGTCATATTATTATCTTCAAACAAAATCCTTTGGATTCTTCATGATTTATCTAAACAAATCACAAATTATGGGTATAAATGATCAAAGTTACGTAATTGTGATAATGAGAACTTGATTAACATACTAATGAGCTGTTCGTCTCGACAGCAAATACGATTCAGTCACATCTTTGAAGAGGCTACACTTCGAAACTAGCTTCAGCGTGAAGCAGGCTTAAAAAGGCTTACAAATTGTAAGAAGTCATCAGTCAAAATGTTTGCCATAATTTTTTCGTTGACTGTGCTCTCTTCATTGTTTCACAAAGTGGAGCCAAGCTCGTTAACTTATTGTGACGGTCCTTATCGAGCAGAGAAAACAAGGGATCAGTGCGGAGCTGGGATTTCCTTCGGAGATAATAGGCCAGAGTGTGTTTGCGTTAGCGGGATGTAAGGCCCTTACAAAAATACAAGTGTGTATTATAAAGCTAAAAAAATCTGAAATGTATCTTCGTATTCAGCTACCGTTTCCTCGCGGACACTTGCGAAACCGCTGACGGATTTGCGCATAAGGTCTGCACCCGGATTTCCGACGACAATGGCCTAGGGGCAAACATTATCGGAGTAAAATTCACTCGCGACCCACTCAACTGGGCGCAAACAGGGATCGTCTGCGACAAAAAGGGCTTTGGCAGTGATACCTGGGACTTTGTGACAGAAAACCATGGTCGCGGCGCGATAACGAAGAGTGCCAACATTTATGGCGTCAACGGGAAAGCTTTCATTACCGCCGGACACCACAACAAGCAAGCCTTCTGCGTACAGCCAGCCAAAGTCGAGGACGATGAGAAAGTTTGCAGGTATTTGAAGACGGAGAATGAGGCCATTTGGGTGGACTCTGAGGTGGAGGTGTTTGTCCGCAGTAAATGTGACTCTGCGTTCAGCCAGCCAAAGTCGAGGACGATGAGAAAGTTTGCAGGTATTTGAAGACGGAGAATGAGGCCATTTGGGTGGACTCTGAGGTGGAGGTGTTTGTCCGCAGTAAATGTGACGGGACCGCGTTGGTTCCTCACAAATGTTTTGGAATTCTGAACACCACCGATTGTAAGCCAATTCAGACAACATAAAATTAAGTTCGTGCTTGAAAGCTCTTTCTTGTGCGAATGCGAACTGAGCTGCTCCTCAGCGCCACCGGCGGCTACAAAGGGCCGCGGTTTCTCAAACAAAAAATCCCCACCTCCACTCAAAGGAAAGTCTTCAGGAGGTCCGACCACCCCCGCAAAACCAGAAGCTTTCAACGCACTTCATCCAGCTTTTGTATTGGAGGCACGACAACAAGTTCCTCAACCGGAAGATGATGATCTACAACATCGTCAGTCAACTCGGCGGAGTTTTTGGAGACGGGTCAGGAAACGACACATCCGGAAATGGGACCGACAAGAATAAAACAATCTGGGGCGAGCCGAAACGAACCTTTGAAATCTTTGACATGATGAAAGTCATCACGACCTCGTACTGTCCTGACGAGTATGTTTCCAGAGCCTGGGTGGATTTGGTGATTGAAATGTTTTACATTTTGCACAAAGGCAATATCTTCCGCTACGATGAGAACTTGACCCCGTTTGAGTACAAGTGGATTAAAGATATACTCGGCAAGTGCCACATGAGGCTCACCGACAACGCCACGAGGGAGGATAACGTTGTTCACTTGACCTCGCAGAAGCCTGGAGGCGGCACTGGTGGAAATAATTATCAAGATCAGATTTGTCAGTCGAGTGGATCTAGGGTGTGCTCCAGTTTTTTAAAATAAAAATTTCGATTCATCAGAGATCGATTTAAGATATGAATGGATTTTTTTTTGTGGAAACAGGCGACAGGTTACTGTAACGGAACAATGCAGGATGGAGAGTGCAATTTTAAGCCGATTTATGTGGAACCACATCGTGCCAACGATAGCTACCATTATGTTCCTGATGTCGCTTGGAATATTGTGGACATAATCCAGGTCCTGTGCTTTAAAGAGTTTAACGTCCACGAGGGAGGATAACGTTGTTCACTTGACCTCGCAGAAGCCTGGAGGCGGCACTGGTGGAAATAATTATCAAGATCAGATTTGTCAGTCGAGTGGATCTAGGGTGGGCTCCAGTTTTTTAAAATACAAATTTCGATTCATCAAAGATCGATTTAAGATATGATTGGAATTTTGTTGTGGAAACAGGCGACAGGTTACTGTAACGGAACAATGCAGGATGGAGAGTGCAATTTCAAGCCGATTTATGTGGAACCACATCGTGCCAACGATAGCTACCATTATGTTCCTGATGTCGCTTGGAATATTGTGGACATAATCCAGGTCCTGTGCTTTAAAGAGTTTAACGAGTCTTATCGGATGTTCCATGTGCTGGAGCAGGCTGCAGAAAAGCTGTTTACTCTCCAAATCAAAAACTTGTGGTAAGGCCTCATTTTTGCTGTAATTTAATATGCCGTTAAAATGTAATTACTTGAAATAATGACGTTTTCGACTCAGGTACTATCCCCAATGGTCAGAAAAGATGAAGAAGAGGCTGCTCGGGAATTCAGCAGACGTTCTGATGCACAACATGGAGGTGTGTGTGTATTCGGCGTATGACATCAATGGACAAATTCCAAGACTGGTGCGGCCAACTCAAGTTAAAGTTTTGAGAAAAAAGTAAGTAGCAATCATTTTCCTTTCTTTCCGTATTCTGAACGAAATGTGACCTGTTTAATTGTATTTTTTTAAATTAGGCGAGCGCTGAATCGTGACCGTGCACAACCATCTTCGAGCAATGGACAATTTGTTGACGTATTTTGTGGGAGAACTAGAAAGGATCTCATTCTACCTAGGAACTGTCCAAAAGATTAATAAAAATCACTAAAGTAACATTTCCTTCCAGCTAAAATTCAAGAAAGGCGAAATGAGAGGGCAGCCAACTAATTATAAGCTGTTATTATGATTAAGTATATGTATGCATGTATGTCAAAACTTTATGAGATAAATTACCCTAGCATTTTCAAGTAATTAAATTTTAATGCAAATAATGATCAGCGTCTGATCTGATTTTTACCACTATTTCTCCCAACGAACTCGTAAAAAACTTGACGAGGCAGACTCTTGATCAAGATTTTGAAGAAATTACTTGTCAAACTACACTTGAATAAATTGATGTCTTTTTCACTGGAGACAAATTCTGCAAACATGGTCTACATAAATGCATTGGCGAATATGCAAATCCTGGAAACCTAATAAATATACCTGAACTTAAGCAGCTCATGTTTGTTTTTAAATATATAAAATTAGCGAAGCAAACTGAGTCAAATGAATGTAATGGGATCAGAATTATTCGGACGATCAATTACTAAACCCGTTGTATGTCTGTCGTATATAGCTATCAACGTAAGCAATAATTCTTAATTGAATCTGTTTAATGTGTACCAGAACATTTACATGAATAGAATTCCGTTAATTATAGTCAGCACCCGTTAAAGATCTGATAATGTTATTATTAACGGTGAAAGGAGATTGGTTGCTATGAAATGTTAGAAATTACAGTAAAGCCGAACAACCGAATATAATGGCAGAGTTTGAATTAGAGCAAGAGCTTTCCCAGTTTTGCAGCACCCAAAAGGCTCTTTGTCGTCGTCCCGTTACCTGCGTCAGGGCCGGCGGCATCCTCGTTGGTGGTTTCGTTAATCCAAGTGAGGAAACTGGGGCTACCGGATACAATCGGCGTGACCACAATACCTGGCTCGATGTGAACGTGATTGGCGACGATGTACTCTTCGATTTTCTTGTACTTTGATGTGTGCGTCATCATCGACTATTAAATAACAATTATTACTGTCGTAAATAACATTTCTTATCAATCCAAGCCGACTCCCCAAATGTCCTAACCCAAACAAAAACACTCTTACCACCAGCATTTCAGGAAGCTTTCGAACTTTGTTGTCCCAAGTATATCTAAAAGTGAAAGTAAAAAGTTTATAAAAGAGAAAGTCAGAAAACTCATTCGAACTCATTTTGTTTCTACTTTGAACTCACATCGATTGCGATCCAGTATGAATGTTGACAGTGGCCACGTACTTCAATGTGACAAGATCACTAAATGTAAATCAAAATTGCTTAAATTATTTCCAAAAATTGAATCCCAAAAAATGCAGAGAAATAAAATAACAGTTTTACGTTGCAAATTTCTCCGCCATAGCGATATCAGGCACGGCCACTGTTACAGTTACAAAGGGTTTCTCATCCGAACCAGGTACAGGGGATGGAGGAGTATCCAGGGGCACCGCAAGTGGGCCACCGCTTTCGCAGACCCAGAAGAACGCTGCTCCCACCAACGGAATTAAAAACGTTACTTTTGACTCAAACATCTCGCACCTTTGTATTTACACCACCAGGCGTATACGAAATACCACCTTACTCAAAACTCAGCTCGCTAGGAGTGCAAAATATCGACGGAAGTCGTCTGACGGAGAAGCACTTTTACTGTCGTCAATAAACGGAAATTACTCTCGTCAAGGATGTACATTATTATAGGCGTATGCTATAAGATACAGCTTTATTGAGTCAATTATGAAGCGGAACATTAAGCTCAACTACGTGACAGGTTAATAGTTTTATCTTTAGAGCAATGAGACAGTGAGCATAACCACAAATTCATTTCCATTTTGTGTACCTATTTATGTATATGCATTGGAAAGTGATAACTTTACATGAAGAAAGCGTTGTTTCAGCTCAGAACGTTTATCCCGCTGTGTTCGGAGCAACTGTAGTCAGAGCCGATGGCGGTGGACCGTCCTGATCAAAACTGATCACGAACAAAGTTATGACCACCGTGAGCAACTGCAAATAATACGAAGAATGCGATTTCATTATAACTTGTAGCCTTTCCCGTATTAATATTATTTAAAACTTCGCCTCCCTTTTTCACCTGAGCAAGAAATCCATAATTGACACGGAACAAACCATCCGACCCAACCCCAACGCGTTCCTTGTCCACTTCCCTGTCCACAATTTCCCAATCCGGCTTGTCGAACAACTCCTCATTGTCCTCACTGAGAAGTGCCATTTTGAAGCAGGCCATCTATAAAACAAACAAAAAATAGCAGTTATCATCATTACGACATACAGATGTATTTTATAATGACAACCTTTCTCGTCACTTCAGCGCAAAGCATGAGCGCAATCACAAAGCAAATCATCCCACTGAGGAGCACCGTAATATGGAGCGCCTGGCCCGAGTCGATGACTCGCTTGAAGTCGAAGATGAGCCTCATCGAAGTCTCAATGATCCAGAGCAACGACAACACGGCCCAGTTCGAGTTGACATTGTCGGAGAGATACTTGAGCCCTTGGTACTCCCTGAAGATGGACCCTTGCATGTGCGGCTGAAATTCCTTCTTTTTCTCCAAGCTTGCCATGATATCATCGTCAAAGTCGTCGTCATCCTCTTCCGGCTCCGTGATGGAGAGAAACAACTTCTCAAAGTTGTTCGCAGCCGACCACAGAACCAACGGGAGGGGCAATATGAAGAAGAGAAAGGTGAGATTGTACTGGATGAGAAAGGCTTGCTTCAAAATCACCACAATCACTCCAATCGCCATGTCTCCGGATGTGTAAGTGTAGCTGCTGATGGAGTCCTTTGGTAGCTGAGACATGAAGAGGACTTGGCGACCAAAGTTCACTCGGCCAATGAAGCCATCATGAGAGAGCTCGCATTGCATGTCCTTGATGTTCCAGAGGTAGTGGATCATCCTCGAGATGACGGTGAGGTGGGCGAAGATGATGTACAGAAATCCAGTGATCTACACATTTGATTTAGTTGAAGAAATGTATTTGAGAGTGATTTGAGGATACAAGAAGTATTTTTGTATTACCTTCCAAGATCTGGTGGTTTTTGAGGTGAACAAAACCCCACCTCGGCTGATCTGATTGAGAATGTCGACAATCCTGTCGTGTTCCGTGGGGGTCCAAGAGAGCCAGTAGAACATGGCGAGTCGCACGGTGATCAGCATGATGCAAATTATCTGAAAATATTTTTTGTACGATGGAGACTGCCAATTTACGCCGAATTCCACGGGATAAATTAGCAGTTGGACGCAGGACGTCATCACGATGATCCACACAAACACGTTGGCCACCTGTAGTGAAATTGAGGGGAAATGTGAGATGGAAAGCATTTTTATATGTATTTTGTATCTGCTTTCACCTTTTGGATCTTTGAAGTGTGCAAAGTCCACGTGTAGTTACCCCTGTCGTAGACTGGGCGGAAGGGGACGTGGAGAAGAAAGTAGCCCATGGAAAAGAAAAAAGGGAGAACGTAGAAGCGAGAGGTTTTTGAGATGTTTTGACTAAACTCGATTTCCATCATGGGTGACGAGAAAGNTTGTAAATCCCCACTTGGTCGACGACTCATCCTTGGGATTTGTGAAGCCCACAGCAGGGTCGTCTTTTGAAGGGGCCATTTTGTTCAACTTGACTTTTATTGTTAAGAAAAGCCGTCACTGCTTCCAGTATTCTTTTTGAAAGAAACCTAATAAAACTGAAAGTTCTGTGGTGAGCCAATCAAGACAAAGTGATTTTGTGTCGATAAATTTCGCAACATCTTATAAGTGTTAAGCATCGATTTTTATTTTTTGTTTCATACGAAAGTTGCGTGTATCATACGTATATCCATGTAGATTGGGACTTGTCTATTTCTTATTGGTGAACCAAAAGTCTTGTCTATTTGGTGAACCAAAAGATAGCCAATAAACACGACTATATTATTCGTGAGTATTTGTTTTGTGTAGTTGTAAACGTTTTATTGATTAATGATTATGCAGTTACATAGATATGTATTCTAAAATATACCGGAACCTTGCAGTTGGTTTTCTTACTTGCCTTCTTTTTAATGAAAGACATTAAAAATATGACAATAATGGAGCAGTAAAATATTACCCGAACTGAAGAGATATGTGGTTTAATATTTTTCCAAAAGCATGTTAATGCATACACTGATACACAGCAAGTTTTAGTGTACTAATAAGAAAGCAACGAATACCGAGATGTTGTTTTTAAATGACCAGACAGAGTTAATATTTAATATATTTTTCTTTTGTAATTACAATATGCCATACTCATGTCAAATTAAATTACATCAAACTCGGCCTTCATACACTAACAAATGTAAAACTTCTGATTTTGTTCAAATTAATCAAAAATTTTCTGAAACCCCGAAACACGGAAGTGAAACCAACTGCACAGCGTAGAACTAGTAAAATATAATACCTGATCGAAATTCAAGTTTCGGAAATCATGCAAACGGGATAATCATGAGCAAAAATAAACTACTTAATGTCAAATGGTTTGTGCTTCACAAGCAGGAAATAAATAATCTTTTATTTTACTTCATAAACAAACCATGTTTCCGGGTATAATTTCGAAAATCATCGATTTTGATTTCCAATAGGTATTGTCCGTCAAGCCAAATACATCGAATTTCCGGTTTACGCTTTGTTCCGCGATTTTGAAAATCCTGCTTCAGTGCGTTTTAAAGGTTAGACATAGGAGATCTCTGAAATAAAACACTTTATATCACAAACACAACTAATAACGTTGCCATCGTCAAGATGCTAACAAAGGCTCAGGTATTTGTGTTTAGAACTCATTCTCTGATTTACTTTTATCTGCCTCCCTTGCCAGTAAAATGGAACCCGGAATACACAGCATTTATCTACGAGACGTCCGTCAAAAAATGGATTCCATTTGCACTTGGAGCATTAGTCATTTTATTCTCCGGTTTGCTTTGTTGGGGCGTTTGCTTCAAACACTTACTGTCTCCTATTCAGGATTTTACCTGGTTG
The DNA here is from genome assembly GCA_027743745.1 of Alloscopus bannaensis. NCBI lineage: Eukaryota > Metazoa > Arthropoda > Collembola > Entomobryomorpha > Entomobryidae > Alloscopus > Alloscopus bannaensis. The sequence continues at coordinate 3,192 of JAHZMW010000605.1, read as the reverse complement.
AATGTCGGACTGCTCGTACTAGTCGGCACAGTGATGTTTGGCTATTTTCATTTGGGTTACTTGGTAATGTGCAATATTGAATTAAACATTAGCGCAATCAACGAGGGTTTTCAAATGTCCACAGAAATGTCCAAAGGTAAGTATGGTTCTGCCGTTCAGGTTTATAAACACGTTCAATCTGCTCGCATATTGTGAGCAATAACTGAAACCCTTTTGCTTCACCGTAGAGTATATCAAAATTCAACGGCCACGGTTTGAAGTGAACTTGCAGAAGGATAAGCAACATTGGAGGGGTAGTGATATTGCCCTACTTATGACAACGCTGTTCATAGCAATTACACCGTATATCATGACTTTGGTTGCTATCTCTGTCGATTTCGATGCAACCTTCTACCTGTGTGAAAGCATTCTTCCTGATCCAAAATATCGAGATACGAGCACCATCTTTCGAGCTCTCATGTTTCGCATTGTGACCCTTATTACCATACTTGTAGAGTTTTTTCGTGTGTTCTCTTTTGCGGTTTGCGTTTTTTGGGTGTTACTCGAACGGTCGGTGATCTTGGTGAAAGCAGTGAAAATCCTGCCAACTGATCAATTTCTTGGTGTGTACAACGGATTTCGTATTCTATGCACCAAAGTCCAGCAGCTCTTTCACACGATTATTTACTACCTGATAAGCGGAAGCTTCTGGGCAACCGTGCTTTGCACCTGGATCTGCTTTAAGTATCAAAACAAAATGGCCCCAATTGTATATGTTTTCTGCATCATTTGTGAGATCAATGTCATTTTTTGGCTGGTTGCCATTCTCGGCAACGGAGTTTTCATTTGCGAGGTCCTAAAAGACTTGGTAACCAATAACCAAACACGAGCAAAGTTGGTCATTGCAGCTAATCCTTCGTATAAGAACAAGCTTGTCTTAAAGCAAGTAGAAGCTGTTTTGTATATACGGTTCTGGTATGGCATCTTTTGGGTGATAAGCAATGAGTTTATGTTTACATGGCTCAACCTGTTGGTTGTGAGATGCTTTGATGCTATTCTTATAATTGATGCTTAAGTTACATAGTATTAAAATTAAGTGGATGAAATTGGTGTAATTTACCGTAAAGTAGAACACAATTATATACTAATAGATATATTACATTTTAAGCTTAATACGAATCTTCAACAACCAAGCTTTTTTCTCTTTAACAGCTGCGTGGTAAGATTAGGCGGACAGTTAATCAGTAGAATTCATACGTTTACAAAAAATTTCTATCTGTCAATGTTTTACTGTGACCTGCGTCTATGAATATACGCGTATAAATGAAAGCCTTGTATTTAGATTTAGAATTTATATGAAAATCCGTGTTGCATATATTACTAAATTTGTTGACTAAAGTAAAAAATATACTAAATTTGACGTTGGCGTAATATTCGGCATTGTGTAGTTCCAAAAAGGAATTGATAGCTTAAGCTCAGCAACTATTGAAATTCAATCTAATACAATGCTTTGGATGGCTACCTGTGATAAGAATATAAAACGGGTGTTTAATCATTAATTATACTCCTTTGTTTTTACGATTTACGGTAGATGTTCATAAGGAAAATTAATGTCACACAACCACAAACATTTATAAGTTATTAGGTAATCTTAAATATTTTGAAGAGTATCTTTGCAGCGGGGTATCCCACATCAAGTTGATTTTTTTCAATGCCAATTGATATGACTGCAACACAATGGCTTGCGTAAAGCATTGTTACTCGCTTCATTCAACTTTGTTTTTCTCAATGTCGCCAGCCACTATGAAATTTATTAACGCCCTTAATTTGCGGTTTAATATTAAAGGAGGTTTAAAAACAAGGATGTGTTTCGTATTTCGTATTTGAATTCATTCAAAAATCAAGATGACTAGTGCACATACATTATTGACAAGCTACGTTCATTCACAATGGCTACAAAGAGCTCTTGCTTTTCATCAACTCTCACTTTTCTTTTGCTGAGTTACTTCCTCATTTTATACACACCTTCCACCCACTCTTCGTGTTCCCGTTGGGAGCCCTTCTGCAAAGAAGATGTTTTGTTTAAGCCTTACATTCATGTGTGGACAGGAGGTCAAGAAAAGACTTTGGCCAAGAGTCGAGGTCCAGGATTTATGTCACTTCAAGGGAAAAGGGACTTGTACATTTGTGTCAACGGATTGTAAGTGTTTACGAATGTCTTTAAAAAATTCAAGAGTTGTCTCACTTCACCCCATTCTTAATTTCAACTAAGATGCTCTGATAACTCGTCCTTTTTGTAGAGCAATGTTTTACTACACTCGAACCTCCGGCAAAGGGGACCTGTACGAAGAAGGTCAGCTCCAGTATCTGCCTCACCATTGTCAACTCTACAATCCTTCACTAGGCCCGAGTAAAATCCCGTGTCCCAGAGAAGTACACAAATCTAACTTACTATGATGCTAATAATCATACAAAGCTGCTTTAGGATAGTTTTAATGTTTTTTTCAGTTGAAAGCGATTTTGCTTATTGGTCATCCAGTGGACTACAGAAACCCAGCGATGCAAGTGTTCATAGCTCCTTACTATGACGCTGGTGACGACACTTTTGATCGACCCGGCCGTGGCTATGTTAACCTCACGTCTCTTCTTATGATCAACGCGGAGTCAGAGTGCATCCTCGTCAAGGGGAAGGAGGAGGCCAAACTCCGAGTCAGCGTCAGAGAGCCGGAAGCCGTAGAAAAATGGGAGCCTTTGGATGACAAGCCTGCAACCTTTTGCAAACTCAACACAATGTTTCAACTCGGCCAAGACGATGATCCTAATGCAATACCCCTTCTCGGCTACGATTTAAATGAAGAACAAATATTCAAGGACACAGAGCTCAATCCATTTAAGGTTTTGGAAGCCTTGATGGCAGACGACGAGATGAGGTTTGTGGGCTGTCTGAAGTACCCCGACTTCAGCGAAGAACAGAGGAAAGTCATTGTCGCTCAGCATCTCAAGTACAACAAAGACATGAAAACGCTGGAGGATGACACGAATCTAAATCCTGGAACAAAGTCCACCTCCACAGACCCAAACAAGATGCCGTCTCCCTTTTGGAGAACCGTGTTCAAAGGAACTGAGCGCTACTTGAGACCAGAATACGAAGACTTTCGGGGTCCTCCAAAGTCAACCTTGGAAGAAGCCGAGAAGGCATGGAAAGAGGCTGTG